>JAECZD010000031.1:924935-989935 GCA_024349325.1 Pogonomyrmex californicus
TATATATATATATATATATCTGTATATAGTTTTGTATAAAACTACTAATTTATTTTTGTTATCGTCATTGATCAAAATCAATCTATATTTTAATCAATCTATATTTTAATCAACATACTTTATTTTATTGTACTGTCAAGTATGTCATGCGATCGAATATTTATTCGAAAAGATATCGCGCTCTCAAAATGCTTAATATAATAAATATATTTTATTTTCTTGTATTTCATCTTCCGAATAAAGCGGCATATAACAGTTTTATGAAAATGTTTATAGTGTCACTTTTTCATGAATATTTAATATCATATCGATGAAATTCTGAAACAAAATAATAAACTTCTTTACAGAGCAGAGTAAAACACAAAGTCGATAATGCTAGGTCCTTGTACTTTATACATATATGTTGTAAAGAAAAACCCGATCAATGTCACTAATATTATTTATAGCTCATATAACCTATAACTTTATAAACAACACTTGATTTCGATATTTGATCGTAATTCTGAAATGGTAATATTAACACAGCACATAAAAATATTTTAAATTTTTTAAAATGCATTACAATGTAAGTAGAAAGGATCTTTTAATAAAATTTGCTATATTATTATCATTTCTATAATAGTGTAATTCTTATAATATTAAAACTTTATAAAATATCTGACAAAATATTAGAATAATGAAAATTATTGAATAATAAAATTTTTATTTAATAAATTTATTTTTCATTTAATAAATTTTGATAATGCATGTATATTATAATGTATTACTTATTTTTAACATTCTGCAGATAAAAGATGAAGGAGTGTCCGACAAACAATTAAGCTGTTATACAAATGAAGTTTTTAGAATAGAATAATATGATTTGTGGTCACTCACGGCAAGTCAAAAGAGATGTCCCATAAATTAATTAAAGACTAATTGCAACTATTAACGACTGCTTCCACAAGGTGGCGGTCGATGACAGGGCATCGTGAATATCGTTACAACGTAGAAAACTAGTATTATCATTAAATAACAAGTTAGCGACAGAGACGGTTAATCAATAATCCAGATTTATCTGCCTTTATGCATGTTAGTGAAAAACATTATCACTATTATACATTATTACATGAGTAAAATCGCAGTTGTTATTCATTATACATGTGTCATTATACATTATGTATGTGTTCACTATATTGTCGCGCTCGCGGCGGGCACTCGCAAAATCTTGCGGGCGAAATAAGTAAGACTGTTTATCAACGAGAAAGTGAATTTTTATTAACTTAAGATACAGAAATAATAAATAATCGCGGCTGTTCTATATAGCTCTATCTCCATATAATCACCAAACAACAACTCGTCGTCAAGAACACTGCGTCGCGAAATATTCCGCGTCTCGTCGGGGAATATATAATAGGGAATGATCTCTTTCAAGTATCGATTTTCGAGGGCAATGACGAGCAGATCACCGCTTAATCATAACAATATTTTAACAAATCTACATTGATAAAACTAACAACTGACTTTGACTCAAAAAAATATATTTCGTTAAAATAATCGCAAAAATTTTTAATCCAAAACTTTTCAATTCTATTTGACAATATTGATTTAAAAACATAAATAGAAAAAAATCTAAACAAAACAAAAACATCATGATAGAGAGAGAGAGAGAGAAGGGGGAAGGAGAGAGCGGAGGAGGGAGGGAGGGAGGGAGGGAGGGAGGGAGAGAGAGAGAGAGAGAGAGAGAGAGAGAGAGAGAGAGAGAGAGAGAGAGAGAGAGAGAGAGAGAGAGAGAGAGAGAGAGAGAGAGAGAGAGAGAGAGAGAGAGAGAGAGAGAGAGAGAGAGAGAGAGAGAGAGAGAGAGAGAGAGAGAGAGAGAGAGAGAGAGCTTGACGTCCGACAGAGAAAATCGGCGTCACATAAGAAAAAATCGGCATTATTTTATAAAGAGATCGGTGTCATTTGATAGAGACAGTGACGTCTTCAGTAAAATTAGTGGTAGCGTTCGACGTCATTTGACGGTAATGTTTCCAGAAGCGTAGTCTGGTTTTTGAAAAAACATTGTAAAATTGTGTGTGTGCATGTAGGTGAGTGATGCGTGTGTGAGTCGACAAATATAAAAGGCAATGAGCACGAGGAGCGGCAGAGAGTCGAGACATTTCGTCCAGAAAGTTACGTGACGAGTGAGCGAAGTTAATGAGTTTGTAACTGGTTTTATACTCTTTTAATATATATATCTTTTAATATATATATATATATATATATATATATATATATATATATCTTATTTATAAAAAATAATATCTTTAATATTCCTTAAGCTTACATATATTGTATACATGTATTGTCAATGACTATGTCCAATATTCTTATAGATCAGAATACGAAGGATACTACATATATTTTTTTCAAAGAGAACATGTATATATTGCACATACGTAGTGAAGCGACTTTTTGCTACGTCTATAGAAAGACATTCGGGGGCTCGAGCCATGCTCGATGCAATCTCTCCTGTCGTGCTCCAGGAGGATTATTTGTATATTTGCCAATGGCGTTGGAGGGTGTCGCCGCTGCAGTCCGACCTGCATCCATCGAGAGAATAGGACCATCGTCTCTCTGGAGTACCGGTCGTGGGGATTCGAGAAAATATACATATATATATATATATATATATATATATATATATATGTATATTGTAATACATATATATATATATGTATATTGTAATATATGTATATGTGTGTATGTCATTGTATTGTTGACTTGTTCTAAACATGTTATTGCGATAAATATCATCACATGCCTCGGTAGTTGAAAGGATAAGATGCCTGCCCGGTAAGTAGGAGATCCAGGTTCGATTTCTAGCTGAGGTGGTATTTTTTTGCAAAAATAATTACGAGTTTTCACGACTGGTTCGTGGTCGGGCCCCGTCGTGACGCACACCCTCCCTTCTTATTTATACTATTGCTATTGACTAGTTGTCTATGATATCTAGTACAGACATATATATAATTTTAATAGATTTTGCGATAACATTGCATATTCTTTCAGTACACACACACACACACACACACACACACACACACGCGCGCGCGCGTGCTACTATATAATGTATAGTACTGTCAGAACTGACGCTTCTGGCATTCATTTTGCAAGTACCGTCAGAACAGACGCTTCTGATTATAATTTTTATCAGTACCGTCCAAATAGACGCTTCTAATATTGACGACACACTTTTCACCATTGCACTAATTATAAAAATATAATTGTGGATAAAATGGTTATGAAAAGAGCACGTTACTTCGTGTCACGCTCTGTCTCGTTCCAATTCTTTTGATTATGCCGTGGCGGGTCACGCATAATGTGTAAATTTGTATGCGCGAAACACGCATACAAAAGACGAGACATGTGCGCTCGGCGCTCGGCAACGTTGAGTTGGCCGAAGAGAATAGAAATATCATCCTACTCTCATCGAAGCGCCGTGAGAATATCGTTATACTCTTTCGTGCTCGCGACGCGTATGAGAAGGAAATAGAAATATTATCGTATTTTTTCGCGCAATATGCGCCGTGCGATGGTCCAGCATCTTTTCATTATCGTTCACATTGCTAACGTAGTGTAGCGAATGAATTGAAAAGAATAAATAGACATTAACAATGCATGAAGAGAAAATCGTTATATATAATTGTATATAATTTTATGTATAAAAATTATAATTATGTAATAAATAAGAATGTGTATGAAATTATTTTCTCAGTATAAATGTATAATATATGTTCCGAAAATCTCTAAGAAATTCACAGTTTTGAATAATTAATTACAAATTCGACAAGACATTTATTGAACGATAAATAAAACAATCAAATTATGTTATTTCTTCTTTCTCTCTCCTTTTTATTTGATATAAGCAAAAATATGCGTAACTTGTTGAATTTGTAATTAATTATCCGAAATATAGTAAATTTTCCATTTCTAAGAGTCGGAATATATACAATAAGATTGTAATAAGAAAATAATTTCGTATTTATTTCTACTCATTTTATTATTATACTCTTCAGTTATTATAATCTTATTATAAAATTATATAACAGCTTATTATAACAAGTAAAGCACATGATTATATATAACAATTTTCGAATTTCTTCATATATCGATTCCATATCTGTTTACTCTTTTTAATTCATAATGTATTTATCAACGATAACGAGTGATAACCAGGTAACGTCGGAGACGCTCGACGACCGCACGGTGCGTGGAGCGCGAAAGAGTACGATAATATTTCCTATTTCCTTCTCATACGCGTCACGAGCGTGAGAGAGTACAATAATATTCCTATTCTCTACTCACGGTGCTTCGGTGCGAGAGAGTAGGATGATATTTCTATTATCTTCGGTTAATCTAATGTTGCCGAATACCGAGCGCACATGTAGCCTCGTCTTCTTGTGTGTGTATACGTATGTGTGTATGCCTCGGCCTATATTGCAGCGGCCGATTTCGAGAAATAAATTTATGTGCGATAGTAAACAAGAGAATGAATTATGTAATAATGTAATAAAATATGATCCTTTTCACAAATGTCTGTATACGCATGTTTTGTTAACTATTTCAATCAGATTGCAATGCTATCTACCATAAAATCACGGCGTTGCAATCTGATTCTGATGAAAGACAAGGATGAGTACATAAAAAGAAAGACGGATGATGTCGTCGAAATGAGAAATGATTATACGCATGCACTATTGATGCATAGATATTTTTTGTTAAGCTTTGGATTGTCATTTTACAGTCAATATTGTTCTTTAAAGTAATCCGAAATGCGGAGTTATATCATTTTGTACATACGGAGCTGTAAAACTTTTATATCAAGAAAACATAGCGTGAACACAAACATATAATCTCAAGTTGAGTCGAAATTAAGTAAATATATAAATATATTAAGTAATTATATTTTCTTATTAAATCAAACGTTGCGCATATTCTTTCTCTTGTGCGCATTTTAATTGCCTGAAAGGATTTTGCAATCTGTAAAGCCAACAAAAAGTTTTTTGGTGAACTGTAATATGTCGTTTTTTTTACATCAATTGATTCATCTCATTATTCTGTGTATAAAAGCTATACCTACCAGAAATGAATAGTTTACGAGATATTTCCGTAACAATACATGATATCACGAAATATTCTGTATTTATACTGAACGTACCGTGATCATACCGAATATACTAAGATTATTCGTATAAAATCTGTGTAGGATATTATTTAGTGTATATTTTCAGGATATACTCAGATTATAGCAAATAAACTTTGCTATATATATTGAATTACTAAGATAATACTGAATTTATTCAAAATATCTCAGATATACTCCAGATATAATGCGAATATACTGAAGACATCTTGGAATGTATTAGTGGAGATATCTCAAGTAGCAAGATAATGTCATTTTGACGATGATTTAAGGTAATTTTTCCATTCGACGTAAATGTATTAAAAAACGACGTAAAATAAACGTAACATTTGTCACGAAATATTATATCATAAATATATTGTCATTTAATCATCATTTTTAAGTCATTTTTAATGAATAAATAATGAAATAACATTATGAATAAATAATGAAATAATATTATGAATAAATAATGAAATAACATTATGAATAAATAATGAAATAACATTATGAATAAATAATGAAATAACATTAAATTATCATCTTTCTTAATTAACTATAATATATAAATAAGAAAAATATTTCCCGTATTTAATACAATTATTAACAAATTCATAAATAAGTAAACAAAATACATACAATAATTTATAAATAATTTTTATAAGAAAAATGATTCTCGTTAAACATAATATAGGTTCACGGCTCTATATATGTAATTAAATTATCTACAAGAATTACATATGCAATCGAGATTTTAAAATTAAAACTGTACAACAATAAGTAACATTCATTAATCGGATCTATCATATTTTATATCAAAATTCTGCATTTACTTAGATTATCATTTCAGTAGCTGGTTTCATTCTAACATAGAAGTTAAGCAACATCGAGCAGGATCGAGCATCTCAAGTAAGATGGGTGGCCGTTTTATAAACATGCGGTGATACAAGACAAAAGAGATTTCATCACGTTTTCTCATTTTTTTTTATTCTTTCATTTTTTTTACGTATTAAGGAGTGTCACGTATATTATAGATTTTCAGTACTAGCAATCAATATCAGAACGCAACCGTAATTTTTTCGACATCTTGCTATCTGGGATATATTGAGGATATACTCTGAAGATATTGAGGATACATACTTCAGACAAGCTAATTGCATATAGATATATTCAGTATATCTCTATAAATTACCAGCGAAAATCTATGGGATAAGATAACGCGGACAGTGAATTATTAGTATATACTTGATATATCATGTACGTATCTCGAATTTCATGCGAATATTGCGATATACTTTTGCAATATCTTACAAACATTGTCACGATCTATATGGCTGTCTGGATTTATACTTTATGTCAAATTACATATCAAATCCAAACCGTATAACAAAAAATGCTTGCTATGTACAATGCGGTGCAAGGATTCGCGGAGTCACAGTAGCACGTAACATTACCGACATTGAGTCGATAATCGCGTGCGTGCGAATTTTAGTAGAATATCAGTAATTATAAAAATAATAAGTACTCTTTTTTAGGGTTCTTTTTCGTTGCAGTAAAATTTAAATATTTAAAATTTAAATATTTTTATGTTATTTATTCTTTGTTTAAAAATGTACGCGTAAAAGTACAACATGGTAAAAATAAAAATAATCGTAAAATACAATTAAATATGATTACTTTATTACTCACTTTATTTTCAATTTTAAATAAAATATTGGGTTGAATTTTATTATGTTCTTTCTATTTGTATACAATTATACAATTATAGTGTTGTGGTCTGCGCGCCGTCTCCGAGTAATGTTGAAAAGATTATTCCTTGCCAACGCGCCGTTATTTATGGACTATTGATTTATTAATTAAAGAGATTCGATTGAGATTCGTGAGAGACGGTTTTGAGAGGTTTTGGAATTGTAAAATGAGCTATGTAAATTGTTGAAGTTACTTATTAAAGTTCGTTCTTTATATACGGCCTCTATTTATTTACGTGTGTCGCGTGAGAGAGAGTGTTGTGTGAGTAACCGCCGCGGAAGTGCAACATTTATACATATATCCATACATAAATTATATCTCCGTTATATGTCAAACAGTCAACATATAACTTTGTGTTTTTACTTTAGATATATATATATATATATATATATATATATATCTAAAGTAAAAACACAAAGTTATATGTTGACTGTTTTTATTAAAAATTCTAACTTCTAATTTTTATTAAAAATTCTTATCGACACATTACAGTCGGCATGAATCTTTGAATTGGCCTTACAGATTGCAAAATCTTTTTATACAATTGAAATACGCACAAAAATAAAGTGCGGGATGGTCGATTTAATGAGAAAATCGATAAAAAATTAAATTCACTTTATTTTAGCAAGCAAGCTTATTGAACCCATAGAATAAAACCCCAGTTTTATCGATCCCATAGATTGTTTGTCCTTATCTTTCCGCTGCAGCGCCATCTATTACAAGATCTGTCTAAACTACAATTACTGCTCTACTTATCATTTTATATCTGCGCCAAGCATATATATACGCGTAAAATCATACACAGTCTGTTAAACTTTTTTTCTAAGCTTTCAATCATAAATCCAAAAATATAGTATTGTTTATTCATCTAGTCCGAAGTGCGGAACTCATTTTGTATATACGAGCTGTAAAATTTTTGTATTAAGGAAATGAAGATTTGATGTGACAGTTGTACGAACTAAAATTAAGTGAATTTTTTAATTTTTTTCTTATTTACTCGTTAAATCGATCGTCCCGCACATTCTTTTTGTGCGTATTTTAATTGAAAGGATTTGAAATTTTAACTGAAAGGATTTTGTAATCTGTCAAGTCAATAAAAAGTCAATAAAAAAATTTCTTTGGTGCACTGTAATATGTCGGTAATTCCCGTCACTTTAGGATCCCCTTAAATATTCAGAAATTATCTGGAATATCTACAGGTATTAAAGAATCATGCATTTGGAATGATTTAAAATTTTTCAATGTTACAGAAAATATTGTAAGCATATTTTAAATGCACTGTCCGTACCTGTGAGTACATCGAAGAGAGCGAGAATCGATAGTTATGGTTCGATAGTTTGCGATACAAAATTCCGATTATCGAAGCAGGCTCAGAGCAGAGATGCGCGCGATGCTCCGAGAGTAATGGCGCGCGTATATATTGGAGCACGCGGTGCTCCTCGTCGTCGTTCGTCGTTCGTCGTCGTTCGTCGTTTCGCCACAGTCGCCGTCTTATTCGTTCGTTGCCGTCGTACAGTCAAATAGTCGCCGTGATCTTTTGTAACGGTACTCGTTGCTCGACGATAGTTTGTGCCTCGAGAAGCGCAGTTAATAGAAACTTTCAAATACACACAAGGGGAACACCAGGTGACTGGTCGGGGTATTTTGATGCGCTTTATACAGACTATTCTTGAGCGAAAAAAAACGATACGTGTCCGGTCGTTCTTGCTAATGGCCTATAGTTTCGAAGAAATTGATTTTTAAAAAATGAGTCCGGTCGTTCTTGCTAATGGCCTATAGTTTCGAAGAAATTGATTTTTAAAAAATGAGTCTAGTCGGTCGATATACGGGCGGGACACTTTATATGTTTAATCATCACAATTGAGCAAGAGCAGCGGTAGCACAGGCGGTAAGGCGTTGGCTTTGTACGACGTAGATCGCGTGTTCAAATCCTGTCGCGTATATTTTTTTTTTATTAAAAATTTGTTCGTATTTGTAATTATTTATTATTTGTAATTATTTTGTTACTGTAGATGTTCAAAAAAATTATTTATAAAAAATTATTTATTATATCTGTATATTTTTTGTAAATAAAGTTTTTAGGTAGTTCTTGTAATAATTTGAAAAATCTCTATAAAGAAATATTAATATCTTTATAAGTTTAATTTTAACTTAATGTTATTAATTTTAATTACTTTCTGATTGTAATAAAATTTATCATAAATTTACAAATAAATAATTAAATACTCCTGTATGAAATAATTACAAATAATAAATAATTACCATCATTGTCATCATTGTCGTTATTCATATGGACACATAAATAAGAATGTAATAAAGACTGTTATAATTTCTGATGAAATTGATGATTAGGAATAATTATTTCATATTTGGTTTGCATTGTAATTCGGCGCTTCGCGACTTCGCGTCTCTTAGTCTCGCGTTTTCGACGAAGAACTTCTCCGATTACGACGGATTTCGACGCACGTTCCAACGGCACGTGGTATAGCCATTTTCGCTCCGCGACACTATTTTGTTCGACGATGGAACGGTCGATCTTGAACGGAATGTCCTTGGAGCAATTGAAGGAGGAAGCGTTCAAATACAGGCTTCCTCTCTCGAACGAGCACTAGACGTTCGTTGACACGCTCATGACACATTTTGAGCACAACAGCCCGGCAGTAGAGCTGCTATCCCCACCGGCTTCTCGAAGCAAGCACGGTGACAAATCACCTTTGTCAAGCCTCTCGACGCGACGCCGAAGCGCACAAGAGCTTCGGCGGATTCACAGCGCAATCCAGGGATCTGGTAGCAATCATCTTCGCGGTCACGGATCCGATGCGGCAGATGTAGCAACAGATTCTGCTGCTCGCAGCAGATGCAGCAAAATACGCTGCAACAAATGCTGGTGGCGTTCCAGCAGGCTATCCCGAGGGGCAACTCAACCCTCAAGACAGACGAAGTCATGAATGAAACGCAGGCGTCTTCCTCACGCAGCGCATCCTTGCAACCATCAGGAAACACTGCAATCTCCTCGATGCACTCAGTGTCGATGGTAGCGTCACAAATTCCGGAGTACGCAGGCCGAGAAGAGGATAATGTTCAGCTATAGATGAGGAGGGTCGAGCAGGTGGCACAGATTTATAACGTGCCCGACGACGCGGTGCTCCTAGCGGCCTTGTCGAAGTTGACAGGCGCCGCTCGACGGTACGATTTCGGATCTGGAGCGATGCTGGAGTCATGGCAAGGCTTCAGGGAGGCTCTCCTAAACGATTTACACGTAAGATTCTATACCATGTCGCTTTGCAAAAAATTGATGGCAAAACCAACAAGAGAGCTTCGTAGATTCCTTCGTAGACGCCTCCGATATACTTACGCTGATGTACGGTCTGGATTTGTCCGCGGACAATCAGATCCACTTGTTCATAGCCGGGATAGGCAACAAATCTCTCTCAGGGAGACGGCGGCCTCCCTCAATTGCCAGTCCATCGATGCATTCCTGGACGAGATGCATCGCATTTGCTCTGTCTCAGCCGAGATGGAGAGGCGGACGGTTAACGACTCCAAGCCGCTAAAAAAAGCAAGCGATTAAACCGGCGAGGACAGGACAGCAGCCTCGAGACAGCCCGCGCAGAGCGGAGAAGCAGTGCACATTTTGCAACACCGTGGGTCACCTGCGAGAAGAATGCTTCCGGTTGCGGAGGAAAGAGGCAGCGGCGACGTCGTCGTCGTTCCGAGCAATGGCGGTCTCAGTGGTCGAGCAGTTCCCGACGAAGAATCCAGTCGCCCAGGTGCAGCCGCAGGCGGGAACTTTGCGGATAAGTAACTCACCTATAGAACTTGTAACTCTAAATAATTGTGTTTGTCAGCTCTCGGCGCTGGTCGACACGGGTAGTCCCATTTCTTTTGTAAAATTATTTGTTTTTGATACCTGCAGAAAACGACAGATAGCTTGCGCCCGGCATCACTCGCGTACAAGGCGGTTAACGTTAACCGGTCGACGGCGCGGTTAAAATCTCGATTGCGCTATCGCAATTTCCTCAACGCGCGTTAGATATAATGCTATACATCCTCGAGAACGCGAATCCGTCGACAGACGTAATAATAATCGGTCGCGAATTTCTCGACGAGCACCATATAGTTGCAACATATAACCCACGTAACAGTAATACAGCGGAACAATTTCCGAGCCATCTGAGCACATTCTTGCTTGTGAAGCTTATCAACCAGTGGTTAATCCGATCGATAATGTATCTACGGACTTTGGTATCGATCATGAATTAACTCTTAAATGTCTGTTGCATAATTTTGTAGAGTTGCTCGTCGATAAAGTCGTCGACGACTATCGTTAAAATTCGTTTGAAAGACAATTCGATTTTTGCGCCCCGCCGTTTCGTGTTTGCAGAGCAATTGCGAGAAATAACGACCTCCTTAAACGTGGGATAATTAAGAAGAGTAAATCTCCATATTGCTCTCGTATAGTTTCGGTTAGAAAAAAAGACGGCATCTCTGTATTTGTGCAGATTTGCGCCCTCTGAATAGTTGCGTTATCAAGCAAAAATATCCTTTTCCATTAATAGAAGATTGCATTGCACGCTTGGGTAATCGGTATTTTCGCTGTTGGATCTTCGAGACGGGTTTCATCAGATTAGGGTACACGAAGACTCGACAAAATATTTATTAGCTTTTTCGATTCCGGACGGTCAGTTCGAGTATACGTGTTTGTCTTTTGGTTATTCGGAATCACCCGCCAAATTTCAAAGACGCTAAATATATTGGAGCTGTTAATTCGTGAGGAGAAAGTTATCGTGTATATTGACGACATAATGATCGCGACAAAAACAGTTGAGGCAAAACTAAACATTCTTTCAGAGGTCATGCTTACTTTAAAACAGTACGGTTTTGAGTTGAATTTGAATAAGTGTAAATTCCTTAAACGAGAGAATATTTGGGTTACGTGATCTCACAAAATAAAATAACGTTAAGCTCGCGACATACGGATGCAGTAAGGAACTTTCCTCGACCTCAGTCGGTGCACGAGTTTCAACGTTTTCTCGGGTTAACAAATTATTTTCGTAAATTCATACGCGGATACTCGGACATAATCAAGCCTCTACGATCTCTGTTACGCAAGTCAGTTAAGTTTAATTTCGACGAAGATTGCGTGAAAGCATTTGAACAACTCAAGAATGAACTAATTTCGCGCCCGGTCTTAGCGCTCTACGATCCAGCAGCGGAAATCGAATTACATATCGATGCAAGTGCCCTCGAGTTGGGCGGAATTCTCTTGCAGCGACAAAATCAGGATGATTGGGCGGTGGCTTATTATAGCCAACCGACAAATAAGGCGGAAGCCAACTACTATAGTTACGAACTGAAAATGTTGACAATCATACGGGCCATCGAATGCTTCCACATTTATCTTTATGGCGTAAACTTTACGGTAATCACCGAGTGTAACGCGCTCGTGTACGCGATGAACAAGGCCAATCTAAATCCGCGAATCGCGCGATGGACTTTGACCTTACAAAACTATAAATTCACCGTGAAACTCACCGTGAAGCTAGCGAACGAATGATACATGTAGATGCACTCAAGCACCGTCAGGTGCTCTACATGGATGTCTTATCGTTGGAAAGAGAACTCGAGATCCGGCAGTTACAAGACATCAAGCTCAAACTCATCGCAGACGAGCTAGAATTTTCGAGTCACGATAAGTTCAAACTGATTGACGGGCTAGTATTTAGAAAGGCGGACGATCGATCCCGTTTTGTGATGCCCGAGTCAATGATAGCCAACGTAATCCGGTGCTATCACGACGATCTAGCACACTGCGGGTTCGATAAAACGTATCATGGCATTACCACCAACTACTGGTTTCCCTCAATGTCGAAGCGAATTTCTGATCATATTAGTAACTGTATTACCTGCTTGGTCTCGAATTCTTCTCCGACGCATTCCGCCGAAGGCGACCTAAACGTAATGCCTACGGCGTCCGAATCGTTGCAAGTATTGCATATAGATCACTTTGGACCGCTTCCGGCGGTGGAAGACGGGTCGCGTCATATCTTAGTTATGGTAGATGCATTTATCAGATATACCTGGTTGTTTCCTATCAAGTCAATGGCTTCCAAGGAAGTGATTAAGCATTTGAAAACAATATTTCATACGGTCGGACAACCGCGCAAAGTTGTGAACGACAGGGGCACAGCGTTTACATCTAACGAATTCACTCATTGCATGAATACTACATGAATATAAAACATAGATTAATAGCGGTAGCATCACTATGAGCGAACGGTCGGGTGGAAAGGGTTAATTAAGGGGATTCCTCAAATCTTCTCTTAAAAAGACCTCTCACGAGCCTGAACATTATCAAGCTTACAAAAAATTCAGTACCTAATTAACAATTCGTTCCATAAATTCGTTTTCATAAATCCATCAAAAACACACTGTCAAAACATACCGTCAACTTCTATTTGGTTTCAACTCTCGTAAACACACGGACAATAATTAACTTATTAAAACGTTTTGAAGATTCAGAATTAAATGAAAAAGGTGCTCGAGATCTCGCAAATAGAACGGCAATAGAAGCAACGGAAGAGTTAAGGAATTATAATAAAAATTATTACGATTCGAAGCATCGCAAGCCCACCGAATACTGCCAAGGTGATTATATATTAGTGAGAAATCTTCAAACTAAACAAGGCCAAAGCAGTAAGCTAAAACCAGCTTAGTCCATATGTGATAGCCAAGGTACTAAATAAAAATCGTTATGTGATGAAGGATATCCCTGGTTTCAATGTGTCCTCGCGATCGATATGGTGATATCATCAGACAAATTGAAACCAATTTTTGATCAAACTATTAAATGTTATAAATAGAAATAATATTGTAAATCGTTGCGAATCATTGTAATCGAATTAACTGTGATATGTTATGCATTTAAAAATTTTATCATGTTGCTGTTATAATTTGTATGCGAATTACATAGCGTTCACGGCTCATTCGAGGCGAATAAACATGCATGATGGTCGAGCTGTAAGCATATTTTAAATGCACTGTCCGTACCTGTGAGTACATCGAAGAGAGCAAGAATCGATAGTTATGGTTGCGAAAACAAAATTCCGATTATCGAAGCAGGCTCGGAGCAGGCTCGGAGCAGAGACGCGCGACGCTCCGAGAGTAATGGCGCACGTATATATTGGAACACGCGATGCTCTTCGTCGTCGTTCGTCATTCTCGTCGTTTCGCCACAGTCGCCGTCTTATTCGTTCGTTGCCGTCGTACAGTCAAATAGTCGCCGTGATCTTTTGTAACGGTACTCGTTGCTCGACGATAGTTTGTGCCTCGAGAAGCGCAGTTAATAGAAACTTTCGAATAAAGATACTCAATGTGTGTTAGTGATAACAGTGCTTTGTTCACTCGGTCCTTACATATCTTTTCCTCTCCTGACAATTTTTGAACTTATAATTAAAAATAGCTTACAATATAATATTATGCATGACATTTATGAAGGTATTTGCCGATATGAATTAGGGTTTATTTTGAATTATTTAATTAATGAAAACCTATTCAGCCTTCAACTATTAAACGAAAAAATAAAATTTTTTAATTTTGGGATATATGAAAGAAATAGAGTACCTTTATTAAAAACAGAATCAAGAAATCTCATATTTTCATGAGTGCTGCAGAAATGGCGTGTTTAGTTCGTTATTTAGGATTCATTATTGGTGATAAAATTCCTGAAAATAATCCTGCTTGGGAATTTTTATTTCTTAAACAAATTATATCAATTGTAACGTCCCAAACAATTCAAAAATCTATACCGAAACTTTTAAAGTCATTAATCGAAGAACATCATAGTTTGTACTTGGAAACATTTACTAACCAAACTTTGAAATCGAAACATCATATAATAAGTCATTATCCCGAGATTACAGTGACTATAGTGGATCCTTCAATTAATATTTCATCAATGTGTTTTGAAAGTAAACATAGAAACTTTAAAAAAAATGCAACTATGGTTCAATCTCGTGTAAATATTACGTTAATTTTAGCAAAAAAAAAAAAAACAGTTACTATGTGAAAAATTTTTCAGTAAAAGAGATTTTTCTAAGGAAATTATTTTTGATCCATATTTAGAGGAAACTGCACATTATTAGTGGATAGAAATTATCGGAGTAAAATAAATATATAACTAATACGTACGATTTTACTTATTTCTGTTGACCAAATTTTGTCAGAATTTGATCTTATTTTGTCTATATTATATTATGAAAATAAAAAAGTTATATTTACTTTAAAAAAATTATATACTATTGGATACTACTCACATACTGATGCTTACCAAATCATAGAAAATACAGCACATGAAAATTTTTCAAATAGATTTTTGTTCTCTGATATTTTTCCTTCAGATATTTTACGGCAATACTGATGATAATTTTGTATGTTTTCGTTAATATATAGTCAAGTGATTTAATTCAATTAATTCAATTAATTCAATTAAATTCAGTTTATTTTATTTTATTTTGTCTATTTTTTTCTAACAGCAGCTGTTGACAATTAGAAAAAATCACGCATAGTCAATGAAACGAAGAGAAGAATCATTTCACTGCGTTATATATTATTATACTTTATGTTATATATTATCATAAATATCTTATGAGTAACTTAAAAGAGTGACATAAAAGACCTAAAAAAATGTTTTCTAATTTAGAATGATACTTTATTGGTATACCGGCAAGTAATACATAAGCACCACCTAATTTATGAATACCAGTGTGAAATTCTAATGGATTATTAATTTCAAAATCGTCATAGAAAAGGAAAATCGGTATTACAATATCGTTGATATAATTTTTCAAAATCTCATGCCATAGAGGTGATCCAAGAAAATAAAAAATATCTCTTGAAAGATTCATTTCCTTCTTTAATATGTTTTAATATTGACTGTAAAACATGTGGCAATTCAAAGAAATACTTCAATATTTGATGTAATGGTATAAAATGTAATGCTGTAACAGGTTGTATATCGAAAATGGAATTATTGTCTAAAATGTTACAAGTTGACATGGTTCCTATGTAGTAAGAAACAGGTTGAATCAAATGTTGACAGTAGTATGTGGGCTGCTATGGGGCGTCAAAACCCCCACCACTTTCCCACTGGCGCCAGGGGCGTGGCCTCCAGCTGTCAAGATAGGGCCTCCATGTGGAAATGGAGTTGAGGGGCGTGGCCGGAGATAATTAGATAATTAGTGCGTTCTGATTGGACGCTCCCATAATTGCCCACGCGCGTAATTGGATGCTCCCAAAGCTGCCCGGAATGTGATTGGTTGTCAAAATGCTAGACGAAAAGGTAAGGGGAGGGAGTGAAAATGTCTGGGGCCGTTCGGGGTCCGACAAAATGGCGTGTGCAAAGATGGCGCACATCTGAGGAGAATTTGTTTCGGAGTCTGATCGGGGGTGCGATAAAATGGCGACAAGAAGGATGACGGGGTGTTGAAGGGGAATATACTTGACCAGCGGAGAATAGAATGCGATGGGAAAACAGGAACGGACAAGTTCGCTTTAAATTTTAACGACCTTGGAGTTATACGAAGCTCTTATCTTATGATAAACGCAATGTCTGCAAAATGTTTTAGATATTTCTAGCTTGAAGTAATGTAGCTAGGATTAATTTTAGGTTGGAGGGAAAATAAGAAGACTGGAATTTAAGTTACAAAAACATTAAGTTTCTTGTTATGTAATATATCATTGTACATATCATTTCATAATAGTGTTTTTAATATTTAATTATTCTTAAAAGTTTGTATACAAGTTTGTATATGACAGCACGTTACATGAGATTTATCGTATTTACTTTTTCCATGAAGAAAGATTTTACGAAATAATTGTACGATTAATCTATCATTATCTTCGCTGAATGTTTCGAGAAATTGTTTAAGATTATAACCACGGATCAAATAATAAAGAAATACGCAGCAATATTGTTCACAAGTCTGAGAAAATGTGCTCTGTAGATGCATGATGTTCCATTTATGGGTAGTAGAATTTCGTTGAAGTCGTAGATTGAATCTGGAATCCAAGGGGGGTAGTCCGTAGCTATCGAAATAAGTGCCTTCTCCATGCTTATCTATGTATAAGGCAACCCAGTGTTGTCCAGAGCAATCGTGATTATCGGTGTTCGCGACGATGGCCGTCCACTGGCCGTTCACACCATCGATTCTGTCGGCAGGATACACACCCGCATGTCCGACACTGAGATGACGCAGCGCCCGTAAGATTTCGAGCGAATTCATCTCTCACAGAAAGGGGAGACATTTCCTCCCTCTCCTCCCCCTTTGTCGCTATATTTTTATCCTCTTGCTTGGATTTTATGATAGAAGTCTCCTTTTTTTCATGTGCGAGTTTTAATAGCTCTTCTTTCTCCGTTTTCATTTGTTCGCACTCTGCTTGTTCTGTTTCCAATCTCTTACTTCTCCACCTAAGGAGATTCGGAAAATTTCGTTTTATCGTAAAAACTCCGTTTTCTGTATCGGAGTCATTGAAGCTTTTATCGGTAAAAGAATCATCGTTACTCGAGTCACAGCTGCCTTCTTGCGATTGCATCCAGTACCTCAGTTTGCATGCATTGCGTAACGCGCAACGAAATTTGTTAGAATTTTGATGAAACCCATGATGATGATCGCAGTAATTCATGCTCCTCACCTTCCACTAGGTTTTTGAATGCGAGAGAGATTCCTTCTAGATTATATATGTTTCTGCCGAGCGTCTTTTGCAAATAAAGTACTTTCTCGCGGCCTCTGCTATATATGTAACGTACCCGTCATACAATTTTACGTAGTTCCACCATGAAATGTTCGGAATCAGCTGTTCCGTCAATCCATTCGATACCGTGGAAGTTTTGCGAGAGCCAGTTGTTTTCTTTTCTCGATTTTTCGGATAATTCGGTGAACGGATACGGTGGCATCACAATCCAATGATCTACGAAAGTTCGTTAACTCCGATGAGCACAACTTCCTTCGGTATAAACTTTTCCTCGATGTCACGGAAATCTTGTATATCGACGATTATATCCATGATGTAGAATATGCTTTTTTCCGAAGCGGCGTAGTTCGTGTGTCGAGTAAAACTGAAGTTGTTTTCCGTTGTAGTTCGAGTAAATATAAGGAGTGATCACAGTGGAGGATGAGATTTCCCACTGTCTTTATCCGCTAAAATCTACAATGACTTGACGCGAAGAGTCGATTTCCATCACGTTTTCGAACTCTGCGTAAAGTATACAATTAATCGTTGTTGTAATCGCCTTTTCGAATCGTACCTCTAATCGTAAACTTCCATGTCTGACAAGATTTCACTGCGCAATTTGCCGATAGATCGAGAGTGAGATCGAAAACGAAAAGCGTGAATTCATCAGCATAATCTTCTTTGCTTGGAATTCCCCTCGTTTAGAAAATGGATGCCAGTTCTCGAAAAGAGGGTGTTATAAGTCTCGATGTAGAGCGGCTCGTCTTTTGAAAAATTTGATTGCAGCGGTCTGCTCGGAATTTGCACGCCATCGGCATATAATGAGAAGAAATTTATATCATAATTTTTGAAATTAAATGGATTTAGCTTTCTATCGCCGTTAAATGCTTTGTTATCGACGAATCCGACTATTACGCGTTTCGGAAGTTGACCGAGTATCGCGTTATCAATCGATTCTCCTATCACTCCTGCGTGAATCGTGAACGTTTTAACTTCCACTCGTGTCAGAGGATACTTGGCGGTTGTTTTACTCAACATTCTCGCATGATCGAGTAACACTCCGGGGCTTATTTTTGCTCTTCTTATGAGCAAACTAGCATCTAGAATACGTATTTTCGACATTGAGTTGGCTTCCATAAGACAAAACGCATCTTTCAAGCGAACGCATCTCTCAAACGAGTCTCATTCTAACCTCTCTACCTCGTTAATTAAAAATTTATCCTAATTAAAGACGTCGCAATGAAGATGGCCTATTAGATCCAGCGAACGTCCTCCTTGGACGTATCGGGCGCGTCTTATGAGAGCTTGATTTGGGGTTCCTGATTCTAATAGCGCGTCCATATGACCGGTTCGTCCATGTCCCAGAGAGAAAAAGTCAGATGGGAAGTTTTTGCCGATGAAGAATAATTTAACAATGCTTCGATGTACGCACGGTACGCGTAGGCGTTGTTCGGGAGTGATACGAGTTTTTGATTGAAGTATGATTGAAGTAGTACACATCGATCTGGTTGAACATCGAATGTAGTAGATGATTTACAGGGCCTACTTTGTTTCCTCCTACCGTTGTTCCAGGGCCGGATAAACTTTCCACTCGTACGCGAAGGCTTAGCATGGTATGCGTAAAATCTAGATAATCTTCTCCGTGTCCGGGTACGACGAATTCTATAGGTGTGTCGCGAGCGAGGTTACCGGTTTGTAATAAATCCATTGTGAACTCTCGATACTGGTTTGAGTGGGCGGTAAACTGAAAAAATCGAGCTCGCTCTTTAAACATTCGCTCGAGTGAGTATGGAGAAAGGACATATTTCTCAAACTTATGATTCACACTCGCATCAGTTAAGCGAATATATCGAATCAGTGCACTTTTTCCCGCTATTTTGATGTTTCGCCGGCTTTTTAGTTTTTTCACCGCTACTTTCCTTTTCGATGATTTTTTATCCATTTTTTTCACGCCAATTTTCAACGATTTCTTTTTTTTACCGACTCGTCTACGTTTACGAATAGAGCTTCTCCCGGATTTACCGGTGCGTGCGTCGTGTCCTCCAAAGGGAAACTGAGCCACGCGCATTTTTGCGGATGTTTTATATTCCGACCCCTTGATTAATTCGCTTATATTTTCTTTGGTTTTTCTCTTGAGATTTCTACCCGATTCCTTGAGTCGCGTTTTGAGAGCTTCCTTGAACGGAGTATTGTTTTCAACATCCTTTATAACACCAATTCCGGGGCGTAAAGTTTCTTTCTCGAGTGCACATATTCCCCTGCTTAGATAAGAAAGTGCTCTTCTAAATAATCCTCCGAGGAAACTTCCGATCCCGTGACCATGTTGATAGGGTGAACCAACGAAAATTCGAGGATTATGAGATTTCTTCCTCCCCTACTTCCATCGTTCTGCCTTTCGTAATATTCGTCGTATTCCATGGAGGTGATTAGTTTTTTCTCAAAGCTCCGAGACTTTCCACCGCAAATGGTAATTAACGGACACATCTAAAGTGTAATGTCGCTATCAGCGTTCCGGATTCGAATGGTATTTTTTCTTCATGATGATCTTTTATATCTATTTCAATTTTACGGAATTTCGTTTGACGCAATGGAGTATATTGCACAGTGGGAAAATATTTTACCAGATTCGTCCCGTACGTAATTACAGCCGGATGTATTAATTGGAACGATTCGAAGAAGCGGACTTCGCGTATCGCCAGTTATGTAAGGCTCACAAATCGCAATAAACGTACATTTTATCAGGGATATTGCGCCATAGGCTACAGGATTTTACAGTTCAGGAAGATATAACACGACCTCCACCGACGATAAAACCGAGTTTGAAAAACGAAGTTAATTCGTTGGAATTAGGTAACTTGTGATGGTAAAAAAGGGTGGCATCATCGGTGTCGATTCTCCCCAATATTTGAAAAATATTTGAAAAATATTAGCTGGCAGATTTATATAATGAACGAGAGTACAGTTTTCGTCACATTCGACGCTTATGAGGACATTACCGCCAGAGCTTTTTTGTAGGTCGAAAGTAAAATGCGAATCGACGTAGCTACACTCTCTATTAATCGCGTGGATAAGCTCCTCTTTAGTTTCATAAACACCTGCCCGTAAGTGTGAGTTCTTTCACCGTAAACTTATCAGCATTTTTTTCATCCTTTACGCTCTTCAAATCGGCAAATCTAATCTTATTATCCTTTTGACATACGTGAAAAAGACTAGAGGGAAATTGAATCTCGCTAAGTGCGATTTCCCATTCTCCGAATAAATGTATACCGTGAGATAATTGTCTGGTGAAAGAAGAGGTTGTATTTCCCGGAAAATATTTCTTATTGCTATCGCTCGGAAGAACCATGAAAAATTGCTCCTCCTCTATCTTGGAGAAAAGTTAAACTCGAAGCGGGGATCCAGCTGTCGAATTTGTTGGGATATTCTCGCCAGCTAACTAACAGCTGTTTATTAGTACCGCGGCCTCTGCTCTTTATCACACGGTCGACGATAAACTCTTCTTCCGCCAAGTTTTTATTGACTCGTGCTAATTCTTGTTCATAAAAAATCCCATCGATGTGTTCTCCCGATAAATCGCACAATTCGTATACGCGGAATTTTTGCCAGTGGAGAACGCGACAAATTTAAATATTTCCTCGCTCCACCGCGCTTCGTATCCTTTCTCGAAAATAGCTTTCGCTCTACTGACACGTACGAGATCGTTAATATCGAATTTAGCCTTTCGCTCTACTACCACCGCACCCTTCTCTCCCCTCCTACGCCGTTCCATATTTTCGCGTGCGATGCGGGCATTTTCTCTCGTAACGGTCGCCGGTTGCATCCTGATGGACGAATGATGGGTGTGATTGTAAGCGCGCACAATATTTTGCAACACATCAATGTAACGCTGCGTATTTTTATGCGTAAAATAGCGCCACATTCGCTCCTTCAACGTTCTATTGAAACATTCAACGACAGCAGCTTTGATGTCTGGATTGTGAGCTACGCGATAACGTATGTCTCTTTCAGAAAATCTTGCAACGGTCATGCGGTAAATTCTTTACTCTTGTCGATTTGTAAGTACATGGACACTCGTCCATCGCTTCTCGAGAGAATGTTTTGGAAGCCCCTTGTCACGCAATTACTCGTTTTATCCCGCAACGGTTCCACCCAGACGAATTTGCTAAGTATGTCAATAATCACGAGCAAATAAAAAATCCATCGTTATAACTCTTGAGACTACGGAGTTCGATCAAATCGGCCTCCCACAGATTGTCGATATTCGTCACGTTATAACGTCGTGGAAATTTTCGCCTCGAGGGGCGGTGCAGTGTGTATGTGTCTTGCGATTCGAGCCAGCGAGCTATTTCTTTACGTGAGATATTCGATTTAACTGCACGCGTTAGGTTATCCATTGCCGAATATCCCGCATAATGTGCAGGATCGTAGTACAAATTTTCAAGCTCGGTCATTTCAATTCATTCCAATCGAGTAAGCGTCTCTTTCTCGCTGTGGAAAATCTTTCATGAAGGTTATAGGGATATCGATTTTACGAAAACGCGGTGAATAAAACAATGCACAATTCGCTCTCTCTTCCTCGCTCTTGCGTTTTTTTCCCTTTCTCATGCGTCGTACCCTCTTCGTCCCCGTCGTCGTCGTCGTCGTCGTCGTTGAAAATTTTCTTGGTATTTTCGGAGTGGAACTCTCTCGTAGTGGCGATAATATCTCGACAAATGTGATTGCTAATAATTCCTTATTTCCTACAAGTACAGTCGGGGTGCTCGTCGTACGCAGTAATCGTGCAAACTGATCTCTTCCTATTGCTTTCACGGTTTTTCTTTCGCGCATAGCATCGTTTATCAGTTCCGTAATTCGAATTTTTTATAACGTTACCCTCGATAGTCACGATTCCTTCCTCGTTCCAAGTAATTCTCGCGGGTACTGTTTTATCAATCAAATGTTTCAAAAGTAAACATGCCTTGGCACGAAAACTTTTCGGCACATTTTCTAATATTTTTTCGATGCTTTGCCGCTCGCGCCTACGCAAAGATTCGGTCCATAGTGTATTACTTACATACTCTTCGAGATGAGGAAATTTGCTCGGTGTTTGTGATTCGCGCGCCGGTTCCGCTACATTTCCCTCTCGCGCATCTGAATTGTTCTCATCGGCGGCGTTATGCGTCGAATCTTCCTTTTGCGTTTTATCAAAATGAAGATATTATCAAAGTACTTCCTTATATAATTTCCATTTCTCGCTTACATCGCGCGGAGTGGGTGAATTAAGAATCCTGCTCATATCTGAATCGAGTCATGATAAAGGCATACCGGGTGTTTGTACGGAATTTAAATTTTCTCCTTGTATCATCTCCGAATTCTATCGTACGGCGTTTTCCGTCGTGCCGTATTGCGGATGTTGTTGGAGCCGATGCTGCATTCTTTCGAGATTATCCATAGAAATCAAGATCATCTTCTTTGCCCTTTCCATAACTCGACTTCTTTTCTCTCGACCTATCCTCCGATAATTTTTGAAAATAGGAAGGATAGTATAGGCCCGATAAGATACGGTAAAAATCCGCCTTGCTGTAGTAATAGCTTTTTCTTACTTTTCCAATTACGTTTTCTCGTTAAGTGACGCAAAGTTGTTTTATATCTACTTAGACGATTTTTTTCACTGCGTTCGAACGGAACGTTACCCTTGAGAGTATTGAAAACGCACTCACAGATACAGCGAATAAATTTTTCGTCCGCCGGCGTAAGAAAAAGGCGCGCTGATTTTTGTTCAAATAACACAGCGCTTCGAGAAGACAGATATTTTTCTTACCGATCGAACATTCCGCGATTTTTCTCGCATTAATTGATGACGTTCTCTTCTTCATCGCGAGGAACTTGCGCGACTGCCGCGAGAGAATG
Organism: Pogonomyrmex californicus; assembly: GCA_024349325.1. NCBI lineage: Eukaryota > Metazoa > Arthropoda > Insecta > Hymenoptera > Formicidae > Pogonomyrmex > Pogonomyrmex californicus. The sequence goes on from JAECZD010000031.1 coordinate 948,448, forward strand.
TAATATTTTTATACGAAACTTCCGGAAAAGGATTTGCGCGCTACATAAACGTAATTCACCGTATCATCGAGAAATGTGCTCGTGCGAAAACGATACTCGTCCGGAGTCGATTGTTTTAGATCGAGCAATAAATATCCGTGAGGTTGAGACATGGTGTCATGGTACGCTTTCTTGAGAAACTTTGGATCGTTCGGATAGACTTGACGAGCGAGATGACGAATTTGCGCGTGATCCCGAGAATTTTTGAAAACCACAAAATAATTCGCGTTCAGAGATATGTTGCGTTGTTCACGAGAATTATGAGATTCACATGTGCTGAGATTCTTATGATGACTTCCCTTGGTAAACAGATCTACAGATCGCTTCGCTTGAGGACGATTCCCTCATAAGATCATCAATTATTATCAACTTCGGACGAGCTGGATCGCTAGAATAATCTTCCGGACGCGGTAATCCCTCGTGAAATTCAATCGCCGCAACGAAATCTCGAGTTTCGTATTGAAGCTGTTGATAAGCATCCTGCCACTCCGCGTAATAAAACAAAATTCTTTCGAAATGTACATCGGCCATTTCGAATAAATGACGAAGAAATCTCTTCACAAAGATCGTTTTCCCACATCCTGTGAGACCGCACACGATCGACATCCACGTATGTTTCCACCGTACATCTATTTTACGAAATGCCAGATTTGCGTCTGTGCGCGATTTCATAAAGGCTGATGGTTGTGAGAGGGCTGTAAGCTTATTCCTGCGACCGGGGGAGGGGGTCCACCGCGGCGAAGATACGCTCGCGTCAGCGTTCCTCCGCGACAGCTAGCGAAAAACATCGCGGGGCAGAGGACTGATTCACCCCCGCGATGTGAGCAAGCTTATCTTCGGAGATGCCCGCAACGAAAACAGCGTTATAAGTTAGCCATATAGTTTGCGTTAAAAAATTAAAGATAAAATTATTTTTCTTAAATATAAAATATTTTTATATGAAATGAAAAATCTTTTTTAAAACTTGTTCTATATATATATATATATTCTTACCTTTTCTATAAAAAGTATCGTTTTTATAAAAAAAAATACAGAATACTCGAGGGAAGGAAATTAAAGAGATCAAATTTTTCTGTGCATGTAAATACTTTATTTTTAAAAATGGTGGAAGGAAGGCGGAAAGGAGTTACAAGAAAAAAACATGTTTTAAGAAATATAATTTTTATAGATTTATTTAAAATAAATTGAAAATCAATTTTATAAAAATAAAACGTCTTAATTTAAAAATTACAATATTTATTTAAGATATAAATTAATATTAGCACATGTACATATTTACATTATTTTTACACCTCGTTCTCTGAAAAATATATTTTACAAAAATTTCTTACAATCTTTGACTAGGGGCGGAAAACTCGATTATTTAAGAAAGATCAGACGAGAAAATTTATTCCGGTGCATAACCGTACGGAACCGAATAATTAATTATTTTCTTTATTAATAAATCTATATTATTAATAAATCTATGTTTCAGCAATACCGGTGCACATATTTTTGTTTCATCTCGCGTAACATCGTGAAACGCTGTGCGTCGAATTGCACTGAAATGTAGATTTATCGATAGACCGGCTTTGTCTCGTCTTGTTCTTTCCTTTTCTATTAACATATTCTTAATATTGCTAAAATTTATTAACCTGCTATTCGGTGAATTTAAAGTAATACTCTTAATTTTATATGTTTCGTGTGTGCGCCCTGACAGAGTACGAGCAATGTACGCGTAGAATTTCGGACCACCGGAAACGAACGATTCGATGTAGCTACTGCGGTCGTAGCTCTCGAATTCGTCTGTCATATCGCCCAGGAAATTCTTCGTACGCGGTTCATATTCGTTCGGATCGCCTAATATACTAATATATATACACGAATCCGTGTCATAATATAAAATCCATTTATCCAATAATTCTAAGTAACTACAATTTTAATCGCACTTGCGCCGTTGTGTATGCCGCGATCACAACGTTCGTAAGCGGAAAATGTACGACCGCCTCTTTTCGGAGTCGCCACGAAGCATATATTACCTCGTCGTTTACGGGTAATATACCGGTTATCTCGTGCTCAGGACGTAAGCAAAGTCATAAATTGGTGGTGAGATTTTACAATTTCGGTATTCGGCAAATTGGATCGTTGGCCGAATTTTCCCCAAAATGAATTTAAACAAAGTTTAGCGACCGAACGTAAACCGGGATTGCGTGCGATGTTTCGCCTATCGAGAGTGATACCCTCGGTTTCCTCATATTCCCGAAGGTAACGCTCCTTAGCATCGTTAGCATCTTCTCTGCATTCGCTCGGCCAGCCGCTCGCTTCTTGTTTTAATTGCAAAAAGATATTAATATATTCGGCAAACAGTCCGTCTTGACGAGTATCGCTATCATATCGCGCGACTTTATATTCCCAAATCTCACTCACATGCGTCACGAGATAACCTTTCTCGACGGCTTTGCGTAATTCACAAGATACCCAGGTGTGACCCTTGAATTCTCGAGCCGGGATTTCGTGAGTACACTCAACCTATGAGAACGTTTCGCAGAGAACTTCGACATAACGCAAACAATAATTTATCTTGTACGCGATACGGTAGTACCGGATGAAAGAGATCACGTGGTAGGAGTACTTTACATTGCACAAGACCTTCGACTTTTGACCGTTGAAATTATAATTTGGCGATACCCCGATTAACGAAGAACATTCTTGCCCGACGTAAATTTTAGGATGCCCGATCGGGAAAACGCCGGTTTTCAATACGAAAGGATACAGAGAACATACGATCGACGTAACGTATTTTTTCCGTACCTGAAACTTCGTATCGCGTGATGATATTTCCCGTGCGTCCACTATAAAACGCTTCGCGAGGATCGAGATGAGTGTTCTTTACCAACGGATGATCCTTAAGAAAATTCTGCATTTCTCTATTATTCGAAATTTCTCGGTCGAAGGAGCACTCCCATTTTTCCATTACGTGGTAACCGCGTTTATGAAGGCGCCATGACATCGCGAGCATCCATTCGTAGCGCATGTCGATCGTATCTTCGCGATTCGCAGACGAAAGCGTACTATCGCGATTTACTTTAAAACATGAAGGGGCACTCATGTCAGAAACAACCGTGAAATTGTAGCACCCAGCGTCGTGACTCATTTTCCGTAACCGTTTCGTAATATCCATCGACGGGTGTACCATCGATTTTATATTCGCAGCCTCGCCCCGCGTGGATAATGGGATGTCCGAATTCGCGTTCCATCCACACCAACCATTGCAGAGCTTTGTGCGATTGCCTGTCAACGTTTTTGTAACCGCCCGACGGAATGACTATTTCCTCCTTACGCAAAAAGTTTTTACGAAAAACTCTCATGCATGTGGAAGCGATAGTCGTACATTCCTCAAACGGACACACGTTTCCACGTTCTAAAAATATTTTTCTAAAACTCATGTACGTTCGTCGAAGGATATCTATGTCGTTTCGACAATATCTGATAATTTCGCGTTGAAAGTCGAAAATATAATTTTTACGAACCATTTCCGTGTGCCATGCGTGGAACTTTTCGCGTTTTTCCGGCGACATGTGATCGGGAGAATAATATCTAGCATCAGGAATTGACTCTATATATGATTGGTTATCGATAGTATTAAATAAGTGCGGGAAACAGCCTTTATTCGACGTATGCTCAGACCAAAGGCCTTAAATCGAATAAACGCATTGGCATATAATTAATGCTATCGATAAACTTTGTATGTCCGACCGTCATTATGACGATTTTTGTTCCGTTCAAAATAACGCGCGGTTCTGGGTGCTCTTCGGATTTTCTATTAAATATTTTAAGATAAATTGTGCGTCAAACGTTTTCGCATTATGCGCGATACAAATAATTTGTTTGAAACATTTTGTCATTTGCGTTGCGAAATTGATAAATTGTTTTACGGGGTCGAGACGGAATACGAACTCACGCATTCCGCACCATCGGCAGCGCACCGTCATGTCGTCTTCGTTTGCACATGCTACGCAAATTTGTTGCGCTACGCAAAGAGTCGGTACATGGATTCTCACGTTTTCGGTACCTACGAGCGTCTCGTCTTGCCGTGTTTCAAAATCGTAAAATATAAACGCGACACGACCGTTTGTTTGTTCGTTCATCGCAGCGTTATCATTTTCATTTTCACACACCTTTTTTTCTACTCGCATTATCATAGTACTTGTACCCTCGCCGGGGTCACTAGCTTTACGAGCAAGAAGTCGCATGAAACATAGATGATTCATGATTACGGCTGTAACGAACGACATGTTTTACAAAAGACCGTGTCGCATTTATGTATCGTGTTTGCACGTATAAATCGCCAGCAATCGACTGCAGCTCTTAAATTTAATAAAGAGTTATAATGATGCGAATCCTCGTAATACATTATATTTAATGTATACAAAGGTTCGCGACCGAGGGAGGTGAGTAATGCGCGACCGTCGTATCTCGGTTTTTCACCTCGGCCAAAACTACTAAAGTTATAAATTATAAATTATAGCGATATTTTCCGCGGCGAGAAACCGTTGAAAACGCTCGATTTCATTATATCTGCAACTTTCCTCGGGGATCGCGTTCCTCGTTAACTTAACCGCTAACTCACGCTGTAACGAAGAACTCGCGTATCTTACGGATTCCCACCTCTCGTGCAATTCTTCCGTGCGCAGAGTACTACGTTCGCAGTAAATCCTCGCTGCTACGAGGGAACGAGGAAGGCACAGATTGTTGGAATTTTTTATTTGTAAAATCGAGCGTTTCGCGACGCTTTCTTGTGTTAATTTATTTGATCTCTCTCGCCCCAAAGATACCGCTACGTTAAAAATGCGTATGATGAAATCCATCGCGATATCGAAACCCCCGGCGCTTTGCGCTACCGAACTCACAAGTTTCCATATATCCTCGTGAATTAAGTCTCGCGCCGGATGAAACGAAAGGCCTGCTGGGCCATGCGATAAATTTGTCGAATCGAAGGATAACCTCACGTAATCGCCCGGTCCGCTCAAACGTATCGCATACGCGTGAATTTCGCGAAACGCGTTTTCTAAATAATTCACGATATCGCTAGCACCTTCCGCGAGAGGACGTATCGCAAATGTCGCCTCCTTATCTAGTACTTCAAATTTTTTAAATTTTCGAGAGTTTTCCGCCCGTAATTCAATATAAGTGAAATTTTCACTGACCGTGTCGTTGTCGTCGACCACGGTGTCCTCGTCGGTTAACCGGTGCTGTTGCTGCTGGTGCCGCTGTTGCTGCTGCTGCTGCTGCTGCTCCTGCTGCTGCTGCTGCTGCTGTTATTGGTGCTGCTGCTGTTGTTGCTGCTGTTGCTGGTGCTGCTGCTGTTGCTGGTGATGCTGTTGAAGATCCGTCAAATGGTTCTGAAGCTGATGTAAATAACGATCTTCTTGTTCTTCTTCGCGTAAAACGCCTTCTTCTGTTTGTACTGAAAATGAGAAACAAAAAATATTAATGATAAATATTTTAATTATACTCGATTTTTATGTTAGCGAATAGATTCCAGCATACCGAAGGTATCTCTTACCTTGAGCAGCTTTCTTCTGTGCTTTTACAGAGCTTTTATAGAGCTTGTTAATCTAGCAACAAATATTTAATTATAAATTTATCGGAAAGAATAAATTATCTTAAAATTTAAAATAATATTAAATTTACCTTCATAATTTTCCGGAGAATAGCCCGTTCGTGTTTCGCACTGATGGAAAACCTCGATCTCTTCTTCTAAAAGCTCATCGCACATTTGCTCAAAGGCTCTTCTTCTGTTTTCTTCAGCCTCGTCATCGGCTTCTTTTTCGTTATCGTCATCGTCATCTTCTTCTTCTCCTTCTCCATCATCTTATCTTTCTTCGTCAATTTCTTCTTCTCCTTCTTCATCTACATCTTCTTCTTGTTCTTCTTCGTTTTCTCCCTCATTTTCTTCTTCCTCATATTCGGAATCATCCAAGTCGTTTGCTTGTACTAAAAAAGAAACATCGTTGTTATTATTATTATTATCTTTTTTTCAAGAATTAGCTAACACGAGTTTTATAACTTTTATTATTTTAAATAATTACTCACGCGGTGTGTAAATTTCGATGTCGGCTTCGCTCACAGTCGGCTCCTCATCATCGATATTTTCTTCCGCATCTGAAACAAAATTAAGCTTTTATTAATTGAATTCGATATTCAGTGAGCTAATTTTGAAAGCAATATTTGCTATTTTTTTAACCTGAAACTAGATCAACCGTTGGGATACCCTCCTCTTCAGGCTGCGCGTCTATCCGCATTTGCATTCGTCCTAAAAATTCGATATTTTAATTTAAAAATCTGAAAATTTAGAAATCTAGATTTTTAATTATATCAATTTTCTATTATTTTACTCACGCTCGTTTACTCCTTTCGTCTCGTCTGCGGCGGGGCGTCTCAATCTCTGCGGTTAGTACAATGTACAACCGCGATGTTATCTCTCGCTTAAAAAATATTTAAATTAGAATTTTTTACCTACACATTCTAATTTCAATTGCTTTAAAAATAAATACTTACCTCCTCCGGTGCACTTTGTAAAATAAGCAATATATCCGTCAGCATCATCCTCCCCCACACCAGCCATCGCACCGGTTATATATTCTTTTACAATATTCAAAAGTCTTTTGTCCACGAAATATCCTAATCTGAATAATGCTCAATAGGGTTTTCGAGCATTCCGGTACGAATTTTGCAAACATGATGTAATTTGTTTCTTCTTCATTTGTTAATAATGAAATATAAGCCCTCGTTTATCATCGGGTTGATATTCGCGCACACGATAAAAAATCTTCTTAATTTTTCACAGAGTGCCATTTTTTCACTCTTTCACTATTTTAGAATATTAAGATAATGAACGAATCGGGGTAGTAATGTAAAAATTGGCCAAGTCACCCCGAGAAAGTATAATCTCGGAAATAGACCTTTTTTATAATTCCGCGCGGTATTTATACTTATTACTTTGAAAATTTTACCTGTACACTCCGAAAAGAGGGTAACACGCAAAAAAATGCAGCGCCAAAATTTGGACAGGTCAAAATTTTCCTTGCAGGTTACACCTTTTCTATTCTCTCATAGCTAAAATATAGCTGAAAGAAAACGAGCTTCCTACTCAAGAAACATCTCTAACTCCCTTCTTTTTTATTTTGTAGTTTCTAGGCTTGGCGTCTGCCATTTCGGCGAGGTAGTCCAGAGTGTCTTGTGTTTTGCTGACGAGATGCAGCTTGAGAAAGGTCGGAAGGCGGCTGAGCCAAATGGTCCTTACGACCTGTTCGCCCACGGCTTTTCCGGCTAGGTTGCGTAGGTGTCGCAGGAACTGCGATGGTTTGCGGTCGCCTATTTCTTCATGCTCGAGTAGTTGCCTTGTTTTGTGCTCCTGTGTTGCGCTCAAGCGTTTTATTAACTCGGTGCGTAACGTTTCGTACTGCCTTTCCTCAGGAGGATTCATAACTATGTCGTGTACTTCCATGGTGTATTGCGGGCCAAGTGCTGTGAGTGCGTGGCCGAATTTTGTTTCTTCCATTGTGATGCCTGCTGCTTGGAAATTGCGGTCCAGGATACTGAACCATAGTTCTGGATCGGCTGGCGTGAATTCCGGAATTCTCATCGCTACCATGTTGACCTCTTGTGCGTAGGGTGATTGCGCTTCTACAGTCGCTTCCGGTATGTCGCTGATCGTGGGTTGTGGTATTGTTTGCCGGCGCATGCTTGTTTTTTATTCTTGCTTACTAAGTGCGGGAAGTTGTAGTCTTTCTTGGGAAGTCGGGGGTCACCAATGTGGTGGTTGTGGTGGTGCGGATGATAGTAGTCGAGCTGTGTATGTTTGATGTAAGTGTGCGTGTGTGTACGAGCGGATTTGGCGTAACAGACTCGATGCTCCTCTCTGCGAAGCTCCCGCCAGTTCACGTTCGGGTGAAGCGGAAAATGGCGGCAGGTGTGAGAGGGGAATGGAAAGTTGTCGTGCAGGTTCCCAAGATCCAAGTGATGCGATCTTTAAATAATCATTCTATATATTTTCCCTACGTGTCACTACAAAAAAAGGAGTAAATATGTCACGGGCGCGACGCGGGGGTTTGCGTCCCCCGGGTGGTTGGCGCGCGGCTCGGTGTGGATGACTCGCGTGGCTCTTCGCGGAGGCGCTGGGCTCGCCTCTCGCGAGCACCAGCCCCGCCGTGGTGCGTGGACCTGGCGCGGGTAGGCAGCGGGCTTCCGCCGTGCTGCGGGGCCTCCGTCTGCGTGGATGTTGTAGGAGGCCGGTCGGTGGTCTCGTCGGGGCATCCGAGCGACTATGTCCCCGAGGTCGAGTGGGATGAGGCGCCACGGATATCGGGAGTCCTCGCGACGCTGCCTGGGAAGGCTTGGAGTCGGCGGGCAGTGATGCGCCGCAATCTGCGGCGAGACCCTCGTCAGCGGCGGTGTTGACGGCTCGCTGAGCGGGCCCCGGCGGGCCGGGAAGCTTATGGAACGGCCCGGCGTAGGTGGGCAGGTCCGCGGGGCTGAGCTCGGCTGCGGCGGTGTCCGCGGTGCCGGCCCTGGCGTGGGGCCGTCCCCTGAGGAAGACGATGTCGAAAGGAAGCCAAATAATGCCTCCAACTGCTCCTCCCTGGAGGCCGGGGGGCGTCGGTCGTTCCTCACTGCAGGCGGCACAGGCTCTGGCCGGTGCAGAGTCGCCGATGATCCGGGATGAGTCGGTGCCGGGGTGCCTCGCAGTCCTTCTGGCCGGTGAGGTGTCCGCTCGGAACTGTTCTTGGCGGCAGCAGTGGGGGTGGATCTTCCTGCGGTGATCGCTGCCAGCAGGTTGCTCGGGCACGGGCGGATGCGGCCACGAAGTTGGCGGCTGCGAAGGGGCGGTCCCAGCGTGGCGACGAAGTCCTGGTCCCGGGGCTGCGTGCTCCGGCGGCGTCCCTGCGGTGTGGCGCTCCTCCGATGACGGGAAAAGCGGCGCGATCGGTCGCTTCTTGGCGGGTGTACCAAGAGTCACGTCCAACGGCGTGCACGGCCGCTGAAGTGAACTCAGGTGAGAGGAGGCACGGCGTGCGCGGCCGCGTCGTAGGGTAGAGGAAGTCCTCTTTGGCGTGCGCGGCCACTGAGGGGGGAATACGACCAGCAGTGGTCGGTAACGCCGGCCGTAACAAAAGGGCCGTATAATGACCGCAAGCGGTCAGTCCTCAGTGCTTACTTAAGCCGTGCGCTCCAGGACGCACTGAGGTGGTAGTACTGAGCGATGATGCTAGCCGCTCTTATATAGCGCCAAGAGCCAATCCCGCGCACGAGTGAATGATCGAGCGGTTGGCCATCTCGTGGCGAACGCGCGGATCACTCCCGTGCGCGGGCCCACAATGTCGGCGCGTGGCAGCGCGCGGCGGCGCGCGCCGGCGCGCTTGTTGTTAGGCCGGAGTGGCAGTGACCGCCACATTAGAATCTTTTAAATTTTTTAATTTAAAAAATTTTTTAAATTTTATAATTTTTCATTTGCCCATCTGCGCGCGCAGTTCTTTTTTCTTAGTAGATAAGCCAACGAGCTCGACGAATTCGTCAGCCCTCGATTCATTCGAGTGTTATCCTTCGAGGTTTCAACTTCGTAAATCCGAAGTAGTCTCTCATTTCGACGCTTGTGATTATTAGTTACATTTGAGAAGAAAACAAGAACAATGGCGAGCTGAAAAGCTGTTCCCGATACCGAGAAACGCAATACTCCGAGCAATGCCCCCGATTCCGAGAGGCGCAAGTACATCTATGATATTCCGAAGGGAAATTGTAACGAGGAACGAAATGACAAGTTCTATATGATGCTCTCGACAACATATGAACTCAACATCTCTCACACGAAAAGGATACACGTTGGATTGCAAATGACAAACGAAGGAGTTTTCGTGCCAATGATTAAATTAACCGGTAATTATGCAGAAGGAATTTATTTCGACGCTGATTCCTGGCAACAATTCCTAAACAACAATTCAAACAATTCCTAAACAACATGGGGCTAATCGGCGAGTATTTAAACGCTAACAATAAATCGAGATTGGATCCTATCATTGTCAAAAATGTTGCGATCAACATTACCTCCTCTTATGGGTCACGATCTATATTACTGGCATATAAAGAAAATGAAGAGACCGCTATGGAAAATATCGAAAAAATTCAACATCGAGGAATGACTATGGATTCGCAGCCACCGACGAAGAGGCGTAAAACTTATGCTGTCGCAATTGTGATGCAGAAGAATATTTTTGACGAATTGGAAAATATTGTAAAATGCGTCGACGCGCACTTAAAACATTTACAAAGCGTGACCGATAATGTTAACAAATGCATGCAATATCTTATAAAAGAAATAGAATTAAACCTTCCGAAAAGTTACATAGATAGTGATATTGTAAAACTCTAAAAAAGTTTGAAAGGAAATTATCACGAAATCGCACGCAATGTACGTACGCAAATAAACGATTTAACATTTCTGGATATGTATTTCGATATAATATTTGTGGAATTAACTTCTCTCAGATTTAATGAAATTCTTCGTATTATTTTCTCAAATCGTAATTTGTAACTTTTATTTATGAATTGATATAATATGTATAACGATATAACAATAAACTTAATGATTTTATAACTTAAATTCCAGTCTTTGCCCCTCTTATTTTCTTTTCATTTCAACCTAAAATTAATGCGTTACGTTACTTCGAGCTAGAAATATCTAAAAAATTTTTCAGACATTGCGTTTGTTATAGAATAAGACTTCATATAACTCCGAGTTCGTTAGAAAAACATCTAGTGCGAACCTGTTCGTTCCTGTTTTCCTATCGCATTCCATTCTTTAAGTATATTCTCTTCAGACCACTCTCATCTTTCTTGTTGCAGATATCGCTTTATCGAATCCTGAGCAGTCTCAAAACAAATTTTTTAAGTTTTGCTAGCTATTAAGCGTCGAGAAACTTTTCGTCTTAAGAAAAACTTGATTTACATCCCATATAACAAATTCCTACCTTTGGGGCATTCTGTGTATCGTACCGCAAAAATCTTTTTCCATTAGCGCAGGGTCAAGCATATTCCCTTCAGACGTTCGTCATCCTTCTTATCGTTGACGCCATTTTGTCGGACCCACGAGCGGCCCCGGAACAAATTTTAATAATTTCGTTAGCTTAGGTCTGGAAAAACCTTTCGTCTTAAAAAAAACGTGATTTGTATTTCATATATACAGAGAATCAGTTTCCTTCGATCTAAGTTGTGTATCATATCATAAAATTCGCATTCCGTTCTCGTCAGGACAAGCATATTCCCTTCAGACGTTCGTCCTTTTTATCGCTGGCGCCATTTTGTCGGAGCCCACGAGCGGCCCGGAGCAATGCAAAGAATCAATTTCCTTCCTTCGATCCAAGCTATGTATCATACTATAAAGTTCACATTCCATTCTCGTCAGTATATTCTTTCAAACGCCTATCATCTTCGTAGTCGTCATTTTATCAGATCCTAATCAGCTCCGGAACAAATTTTTAATGGTTTCATTAGCTATTAGGCCTCGAGAATCCTCTCGATTTATTTCCCTCATATACAGAGAATCAGTTTCCTTTCTTCGCCCCATCCTGTCTACCGTACCATAAAAGTCGCATTCCATTCTTCGCTGGTCAGGTATATCCCCCTTCAACACCCCGTCATCCTTCTTATCGCCATTTTATCGTACCCCCGATCAGACCCCGGAACAAATTCTCCTCAGGTGTCCGCCATCTTTGCACACGCCATTTTGTCGGACCCCGAACGGACCCAGACACTTTCACTCCCTCCCCTTACCTTTTCGTCTAGCATTTCGACAACCAATCACATCCCGGGCAGCTTTAGGAGCATCCAATTACGCACGTGGGCAATTATGGGAGCGTCCAATCACGCGCCGGGGCAACTATGGGAGAATCCAATCAGAACGCACTAATTATCTAATTATCTCCGGCCACGCCCCTCAACTCCATTTCCATATGGAGGCCCTATCTTGACAGCTGGAGGCCACGCTCCTGGTGCCAATGGAAAAGTGGTGGAGGTTTGTTTTGACGCCCCATAGCAGCCCACATACTACTGTTGACTATTTTCAAAATAACGTTGACGGAATTTATCTGATAATAAATTTTGAAAAGAATTTTCTATTAAAGTTATCATTTTAATAGTAGTATCTCTAATAGGAATATTTGCTTCATCTTCTGATTCCAACATAATTCTGAACAAATTTCCAAAATCATTAGATAATAACATTTTCGAGAATGAACTAAACTTGATTTCTGGATATCACAGGATTAGCATATAATTTAAAAAAGAAGCACATTGGTATTCAATATTATCGACAATATCTTCAGTAGTATAATTATGACATTTTGTTTCGACATTTAAATTTGAAGTACTATAACAATTTGAAGAACTATTGAGATCGGATTGACATTTATTATATTTCTGGAATGGAAAATTAATTTTAGATGATATTGATATATGCTCATTCAAAATTCGATGCTTTTCGTGGTGTTACTTAAAATTACAAAAACTATCAAATTATCAAACTTTCTACTACAGAAATCTTACTTACACTGAATTACATCTCCTACTGTAAGATGATTGAGAAATTTATGAGAAATTTAAAATGAAGGATAAGCGCTTTTATAGTTCCAAATTGTTTTGAACAAAAACATGTGATTAAATTATTCATTATTATAAAAGATTAAATAATGCTATAAAAATAAAAAAATGAATATCAAAATAATAATCAGTAAAAACCTTTGTCAATAACATACGTTATTATAAATCTTAAAAAACTATGCGCAAAAATAAATTTCTTTACGAGCAAACGTAATAAATATAAGTATGTAACAAAGTATGAGGTAATTGTAAATATAATCTATGTAATGAATATATTATGCAAAAATTCAAAACAAATAAAAATGAAAACAATTTGAATTAAGAAACAACATGATTATTGACAGTGATTATTTCTTTTTCTGTTCCATAGCTTTTAAAATAGTCAAAACTGTTGGACTTTTTACAATCAAACTCGGTTTCAATGTTATATACTCCTCGTTGTAAAAAGTACCATACTTTTTCGCATTCTGCTGGATATTTTGCATTCAAAACCTGAAAATTTTTGAAGCATATATTCACTGTGTATGGTTGGAACTTTGTATTTTAAATCATCAATAATAACATAAGAATTAAGATCGATATTGTTTAAAATCATGAGCACGAATGGTTGAAATGTAATTCCTTTATCTTTACAAAAGATTTTGCGTTCTTCAATTAAGTTTTCAATTTCTCCAGGAATCTAGGAAAAAATACAAATATAAATAAATGAAAAATTAAAAATGACATTTAAAAATGACATTTAAAAGTTTCATTGCATATGCTTATTTTAATAATATATGGAAGTATCCGAATTAAAAAGTTTCCGGATTGACGCTATAAAAAATTCAAAACTTATTATTAGTTCTATTGACCATCAGTTCTATCATCCTTAATAAATAATTCCACGCACCACAGCATGATAGTTCTGAGAAATCAAAACACATGAAAATTACTTTGAGGATGATAGTAGCCTATGAAATATATAATTTTTAAATTTTTTATAGCATCACTCCAAAATCTTTTTGATACTCCCGCGTTATTACATTTCTTTTATTATGTAATTCCATCTTATTTGAAATTCAAAATAAATATTTTTTTTTATAATAAAATCAAAGTTACAACCAATATTCAATGAAAATTTAAAAATATCAAAATAAATTCAGAAAAATATCTATTTTGCATTAATAAATTAATAAAATAAGAAATATATACAATATATCTCATTTAACGATATTTTAATAATATAAGAGAAAACAAATGCTTTAGAGTTTACAGCGCTTGCAAGCTTTGTATTTTAGCAAATATTCTTTATATCTTTATTCATACTTTATACAAAAAAATTCATTATATAAATATAAATGTTGAATATTTTACGAATATACTTTATAACATTGATTATCAATTATAATTTTAAATGTTAATTTTAAATGTTTTAAGTGATAAAAAATTTTATATTTATTTAAAAATTTTTATTAGAAAAATTTTTCAAATATATTGTTTCAATATTCTAATGCAGTTTCACTATTATCTTCAATTTTACATTTAAATTTTAATTTTAAAGTTTTATCAATTATTGAATCAGTATGTTTATTGTTATGTTAATGCTCAAATTCTACTTTGTTATTAGAAGAATAATTGCTGACTGAACATATGTATGTCATTCTTTAAATCTAATCTTGATTATTTACTTTATGTGTACCAATAATTTTATTTCAAGTAATCAATATAAAATGATTATCTTTTTGGAGTATAACAAAATAGCAATTATTATTTTTACAAAAAAATTTTTTTTAATTTTTCAGAATAAGACAAAAAGCAAAAAAGGAAATAAAATGTGTTTTTAACGAAAGTCAAACTTATTTTTATAATCAAAATAAAAGATAACTGACTTTCTGAAGGATGGTCTCCATTTAATTTTGCTTTTTATGAGTCCATTTTGTGATACAATATAAGGAAGTATTTGAAAATATATTAAATCTTTTTGATCATCTGAAATTCAAGCATTATAAATCAAATATGGAATGCATTGTATAAATAAATAATTATTAAAAATATTGTTATTTCTTCTCATATAATAATTAAATTGTTTTCTTTTTATCCACATTTTCGTATAAAAAAATTAAACATAAAAATAAAAAAAATTTTTTAAATCGGTAAAATGAAATATTAATTTAAAAAGAAATATTGAAAATCAATAAAAATTAATTTTCAATCAGTTTTCAATTATTATTATTATAGTATTATTAAATTTTAATTAAAATTGTAAAAGTAAAATTTTTTATTATTTTCATTAATATATTTTTAGAAATTTTTTTATAAAATTTTAATAATTATTACATAATGATTCTTTTTAGTATTAATAATGTATTAATTTTATAATAATTACAAATGGTATACTTGAGAGAAATTCTTCTTTTAATTTATCTAATAAAGATTTCAGTGCATTTCCACTTTTTTGGAGTAAATGATGTAATAATTATATATTAAATTGTCAAAATTGTGATAAATGTTATTGGCTGAATGTGGATATTTTCTTTAAAATTATTAATTTAAAATAATAAAAATTATTAATTTAAAATAATAGTTTTAATTGAAGTATAAAAAATCAAATTGTACATTTTACGTACAAATAGCTATAAAAAGTTTTTACCAAAATATCCATTAGGAAGAGACAAAATAGGCCATTCTTTTATAAATTGTGCAACAATTGCAACCCGCAATTGTTCCTTTTTTCTATAATTTTTGTTCCAATGTTCGAGAACATCAGCAAAAGGTTTACGATTGTTTTTTAACCATGTGTAATTGTCGTATTACAGTATTCAATATTATCAGTAGTATTGACTTTCAATGGAGTTTTACTTTTTGCAAAAAGTCTACATTTCTTTAAATTTCTTAAGAGATTTCTCTGTGGAGGCTTTGCTATATGCACATCTAGTACCTATTAATATATTGAAGGAGTTAGGTGTCCTATTGTTCGTACTGGATTCCGAGCTTAATTTTATAAAATCTGAGACACCTCTGCGAGATAGTTTACTATCCGGGTGTAATTGTCCTCTCGAGCTTTTTAAGCTTGAAATAAAGACGTTTCTCAGAGATAAGAGTGGTGTTGGAGAGTGTTGCCGTCGCGGTCCGACCTGCATCCATCGAGAGACATCATCTCTTTGGAGTATCGGTCGTGGGGATTCGAGAATATACATGTACATATGTATATTGTAGTATATGTATATATGTGTGTATCATTGAATTGTTATTCTAAACATTTGCGATAAATATCATCACATGTCTCTGTAATCGAAAGGATAAGATGTCTGTCCGGTAAGCAGGAAATCCAGATTCGATTCCTGGCTGATATTTTTCGCAAAAGTAATTGCGGATTTTTACGACTGGTTCGTGGTCGGGCCTCGTCATAGCACACGCCTTCCCTTCTTATTCTTTTTATAAAACTAAGATTACCAAGTATAATTATAAAGATAATAAATTGGACAACAAGTATGCCTCTTGTTATGGACACTCTTTCCATTATATATTTTCACCGGAGGGACATAATATGTCTCTGATGTTTCATTAGGGAACAATTCAATGATTTTTTCTGCGGGAATCTCAATCACGTCATTAGATTCTACAAAAAAAAAAAAAATATTAAAGAAACAAGAATAAAACAAAAAAATACATAGAACTTAATAAAATATCTTATCACAGAAAAAAATTTTTACTATTCTTTTGCAGAAGCGTAAAGACTTTTGACACTTTTAATAAATATAAATACAATCACTTATAAATGTAAATATTTATTCTTATTTATTACTTATGCACTTAAAATTATTAATTTATATATTTATTTATTTATTTATTTATTTATTTATATTTACTTTATACATTTATATATACTTCTAATGTTATATTATTAACTCATATTATTAAAACATTAATTTTTTAAAATCATTTAAAAATTACTTCCAATTTTAAATTTTAAATTAACGCTGATTTTAAAAATAAAAATCAATTATTCTTTTTCTCTTTCTTTCTTTTATCAAGAATTTTCAAGATTATTTTTTTAATAAAATCAAAAACAATTAAAAAATACTATTAAGATTAAAGATTAAATGCAAAATTAAAGTAATTATTTTTTTTTAAATAAGAAAAATTCAAAAACACTATGAACATTGTAACGTTTATTAGAAGGTGTAGATTGAATACGAAATCGGGAATTAGATTAACGTAAACTTTATTAAATGTAACTTGATTCGAATTGGAGTAACAGTTATGCCCGTTATTATACAAGTAAATATAATCAAACTGAGCAGAGGAACAACAATGAAGTCTATTCGCACGACGCCGAATACTGTTAATAGCTTGCGTATAAAGAGAAGCACAAGGTACTTAGCTAAGTTCGATAGGAGTCTGAGCGAGTAATCGAATGTCCTGTCCTAATCCTTCGAAGCGACGTGCGACTAGCGCTTGATCCCAATCACCAATCTGATTACGGTTCTGAGAGGCGGAGTGCCACGTCGACAACAGTCCTGCTCCCGCCGATCCGTTCGATGCCAAACCTGTCCGTTCTCTAACCAGCAGACCCAAGTCGTTCGTCTTCGCCCTTTGCAGTCTCTTGCTATAGGTACGGCCCTGCCTCGATCGACAGTATCCCTTTCCTTTCTTAACTCCGGTGTCTTCGGATGGTCCTTTTGACTATACTTGTTCTGATCTTTCAAGTTGCGTTGTCTCTGAAGACTGATCACTCTTCCTCGAATCTGAATGCTCTCTCATCTTACCCTCGACTCCCCCACCTGGGATGTCATCTTACCCTCTCTCAACATTCAGCGTTTGTATCGTTCAAATTATTCGTTATCTTTGCGGCGGTTCCCCGTTCACACAACTAATAATTAGTAAAGCATCCATGAAAAGCACTATGGCCCGCATAGCGCAGTGGTAGCGCGCCTGCCTTGAACGCCTTAGGACCTAGGTTCGAATCTCACCGCGGCCAACATCTTTTTTCAGGAATACTTTTAGAAGGAACACATTATTGATCATGTATGTTTCTTTTATATCTGACGCTGTTTGCATGCCTACGTGTTCTGGTAATAATGGTTTTGGACATGGTATACGTGGAGGACAATTAGGTAACTCGTAATAAAAAATTGAATGATGTGGTACAAGGGCATTTGAAGAATCTGAAGAATCTAGAGATTCTTCTCTATGCTGCAGCCTTTCTAGATTTGTCAGTTGTTTACATTCTTCAAATGTCATTTTTGCTGATAGAGACTGCATGCTATAGCATCCTCGTTTTTACATAAATCTTCTTGCTGCGCTATACGGACCATGGTTCTTTTCGTAGATGCTTTACTAGGTATTAGTTGTGTGAGCGAGGGACCGCCACATCTTGTTATTCGGTATATTTTTGGTATAGTTGTTCCTCTCCTACAACTTCAAACTAACAATTGAACTAACGAATTATCTTATAGAACCCCCTTTTTATTTAACGGGAATTATATATCGAATAAAAATACTATATACATGAGTTTGTCATACTATGTGTAAAATTCCTCCGCTTGTTAATATTTATTCAGATGAATACGACTATTATATTTACAAATTATGCGCCTTAATATTCTATTTCGCTTATTATTAATAATTATGTTTTACATTTTATACATTTAAAATTTTTGATCTTAAATTTTATAATTTTTACATTTTTAGATTTTACATTTTGTAATATTAATTACATTTATGACTCGTCAGGTTTATGATATTTTTTAAGTGATTATTTATTATATATACCTTTAATTTTCGTTTCGTCATCAATTTCGCTTAATTCGAATGCGTTATTTAAAATTTTACTTATAACATATGATCCTTCATATAAATGAAAAAATTTCTTTTTACCGTTTTATCTACCCTAATAGCACTCGTCTATTCTAAGAACGTTCCATGGGATATCATACAAGTATATTCGGGATATTCTCCGAACATTCGAAATACGTACTGCGATATACTGTAGAATGTACTTAGATCGTTATTACCGTTCATTAACCTAATCCCTAGTATGTACTGGAGAATATCCCGCAGTATGGCTATAGGATGAAAATGGTTTAAAAAAAATATATCATGTAGGGCATGCATAAGGGTATCCTAGACAGTCATATAGATCGTGAAAATCTATAATATACATGACACCTCTTACGTATATGTCTTATTGCGTTATTAATATATTATATGTAATTCTTGTGGATAATTTAATTACATATATAGAGCCGTGAATCTATATTCTGTTTAATCATTTTTATTATGAAAATTGTTTATAAATTGTTGAATATATTTTGTTTATTTGTTTATGAATTTGTCAATAATTGTATTAAATATGGGAAATATTTTTCTTATTTATGTATTATAGTTAATTAAAAAAGATAGTAATTAATAATGTTATTTCATTACTTATTCATTAAAAATGATTTAAAAATGACGATTAAACAATATACTTATGATAATATATTTATGACAATATATTTATAATAATATTTCGTGACAAATGTTTATTTTACGTCGTTTTTTAGTACACTAACAAAAAATTATTGACCTTAAGTCGTCGTCATAATAACGTCATCTTGCTACTTGGGATACATAGATTTTGTACGAATAATCTTAGTATATTTGATATGATCATAGTACATTTAGTATAAATACAGAATATTCGATATCATGCGCTGCTAGGATATATTCGATATATTCTGAAGAAGAGCTTAAGAATATACGAGAAATGATATATCATCAAGATGTCATATGAATGTTCTCTAGTATATTAGGCAATAGTATGATACGTATGACCACAGTACGAATGTAGAATATTCGAATGTCGATATTATGTGCTATTAGAGTATTGCGCTGAACATATGCGGGACTTTTAATAACACTTGATCATTCATATCGAGAACAATTCTACTTATACCTTTTTGACATTTTTTGCGTTGTTCAAATTTTTTTTTCATAACATCTGATGTCATTTGAATCCTCACTTTCAAAAGGCATTCTTCATTCTGTAGATATTCTATTAATTCTTTTATCTTGAGCGCAGGATCCTCCCCATACTGTAATGCATACAGAACAGATCCTGTGCTAATGATCCTGTGCTGTGATGTGTTGTAATGTTAAAAATTTATTGAATTTTATTTATGTGATTAACCTGCAGAATGTTTTTTATAACAAAATGCTCGCAATACTCTCCCCAACTCTTTCATTACCCTTTTGATCAGATTAGATTGTGAATGTCGAATTGACAAATACACTGCTTTTATGCCATTTCCTCTATTTTTGTCTTCCAAATTTTAGATGTAAACTGAGTACCATGGTCATTTAATATCAATTGAGGTTTTCCATTTTTTACAATATAATCTTTGAGAAATTTCCTTATACACGACTCAGCAGTGGCTTTTTTAATTGGATATAGCGAGACATACTTCGAGAATGCATTCATGATAACGAACAGATATTGCATTCCGGCTTTTGATTTCAGAAGAGGACCATATAAGTCAACTGTTACTAATTGACGTGGTGCTGATGAAACGATTGCACAGTATTCCCCTGTCATTGTTATATTATTAGGTTTCGTTCTGTGACATAAATTACATTGCTTTATTACTTTCCTAATATCCGCACACCCTCCCTTCTTATTCGGGGGCTCGAGTCATGCTTGATGCAATCTCTCCTGTCGTGCTCCAGGAGGATTATTTGTATATTTGCCAATGGCGTTGGAGGGTGTCGCCGCTGCAGTCCGACCTGCATCCATCGAGAGAATAGGACCATCATCTCTCTGGAGTACCGGTCGTGAAGATTTGAGAGAATACATGTATATATGTATATTGTAATATACATGTATATATGTATATTGTAATATACGTATATATGTGTATCATTGTATTGTTGACGTGTTATTCTAAACATATTATTTGCGATAAATATCATCACATGCCTCAGTAGTCGAAAGGATAAGATGCCTGCCCGGTAAGCAGGAGATCTAGGTTCGATTCCTGGCTGAGGTGGTATTTTTTCGCAAAATAATTACGAGTTTTCACGACTGGTTCGTGGTCGGTCCCCGTCGTGACGCACACCCTCCCTTCTTATTTGGGTATTCTCTTCCAGAAATATAACTTATCAAGATATTTTATAATTTTATAAATCTCGACGTGTCCTAAATTTGCGTGTCCCTCAGTTATTAACCTCTTCGCAAATTCATCGAGAATTACCAATCTCCAAACATTTGCAAGCTTTGACCTTTGAAATAACACATCGTCTTTAAGACAATAATTTCTTTATTTTCTTTGATATTCTGTATTATTGTCTTTATTTCATTATCTCCTTGTTGCAAATTTCTGATGTTTTTATCAGGCGGTTTGAAAAGTCCGTGCAAAGTCAGAAAGATAGCACCACTAGTGTATATCAAGGTCATTTTCAGTTAGTAGCACCTCTTGGAAGAACACACACCAAGTTTCAGCCAGATTGATCTATTTCTCTGTATTTGGCGTTCGTCTGAATCGAGGAAATCGAATGATTTCTAAAAAATGGATGAAAGAGAATTTCGTGTGTTGATCAAGCATTACTTTATGAAAGGCAAATCGCCTCAGGAGACTAAAAAGAAGTTTGATAAACATTATGATGAATCTGCACCTTCGATTAAAACAATTTATAAATGATTCAAATGTTTCGGAGTGACCATATGACACAAGTGACGAATGTTCTGGATGCCCTGTTAAAGCTACTACTTCAGAAATCATTAATAAAATCCATGATATGGTAATGGATGATAGGAAAAATCAAGGTGAGATTGCTAGTGCTGTGGGCATTTTGAGTAAACGGATACATAATATTTTGCATCAACATTTGGGTATGAAAAAGTTATCTGCAAGATGCTGCGATTGCTCACAATTGATCAAAAATGAAATCGTGTGAAGTGTTCCAAGGAATGTTTGCAGCTATTCCAAGGGAATCCACAAGACTTTAGGTGTCGTTTCATCACTGTGGACGAAACATGGATACACCACTACACGCCTGAGACCAAAGAACAGTCCAAACAATGGGTTACCAGCAGGGAATTTGCAAAGAAGGTAAAGATCATTCATTCGGCTGGGAAGATTATGGCGACTGTTTTTTGGGATTCACAAGGAATAATATTCATCGATTATATGGAAAAGGGTAAAATTACAGGTGAATATTATTCATTGTTATTGGATCGTTTGAAAATCAAATTACAAGAAAAACGTCCACAAGATTGAACCACAAGAAAGTCCTTTTCCATCACGACAACCCATCAGCTCATTCCTCCGGTCGCAAAATTGATGGAGTTACGGTTCCGCATCCCCTCTATTCTCCAGATTTGGCTCCCTCAGACTATTACTTATTTTCCAATGTGAAGAAATGGCTAGCAGAAAGGAGATTTCATTCAAACGAGGAGATGAGCAATCAAATCCGCAAGGAAACGAATGCCTATTTTGCACAGTTGGATCAATCATATTATTCGGAAGGGATCAACTGAAGCAGTATTGGGCGAAATGTATAAGCTTAAAAGGAGATTACATTGAAAAATAAAAAAAGTTTATCTCGAAAAATTAAGTAGTTTTCATTTTTGCACGGACTTTTTAAACCACCCTCGTAATTTCACCTTTTAAACTTGCCTTTGGAAAGATATTGCACAAATTGTATATTGTTAAGTTCTGATTATTTTTGTTTGATCTTATCATTTGTTTCTGTAAATTTAATATTGTACATTCATCATTCTTTGGTACTAATTGATTATTTAACAAGTTTCTACTGAAAAAAATCAGCAACTATGTTATCTTTTCCTTGACAATAGTGTGTAGTAAAGGAATACTGTTGTAGCAATAAACTTCATCGCATCATTCGAGAGTTGTAGAATGAGGGTAGTCTGAAAAGTTTTGAGCCTAACATAGAAACAAGTATTTTTTCGGTCAAATATAGTTTTATTTTTCAACATAATCTCTTTTTAAGTCGATACACTTTTCCCATCGATACTCTAACCTTTTTAACCCCTCCAAATAATAGTTGGCGTCTTGCTCCGCAAAAGGCGTTTACGTATGCAATGATCTCCTCGTTCGATGAAAATCTCTGTCCTCCAAACGAAACTTTAAGCTTAGGAAACAGGAAAAAGTCGCTGGGGGCCAGATCTGGTGAATACGGTGAGTGGTCAATTCGAAGTGCAGTTCGTGAATTTTGGTCATGGCGACCGCCGAAGTGTTAGCAGGTGCGTTGTCTTGATGGAACTTTCTTCTTCTTCAAATGCGGCCGTTTTTTGCAATTTCTGCCTTCAGCTTATCAAGTAATGATGCGTAATACACTCCCGTTATTGTTTTATCTTTTTCAAGATAGACACACGATCGATACACACAATTCCGTGACTATCCCAAAAAATAGTCGCCATTACTTTCCCAGCTGATGGAACCGTCTTCACCTTTTTCGAAGCAGGTTCACCTTTTGCAGTCCACTGTTTTGACTATTCTTTTGTCTCTGGAGTGTAGTGGTGGATCCAAGTTTCATTTACAGTTATGAATCGACGCAAAAAATCTGACTCGTTTCGCTTGAACCGCTCCAACAGGGCCTTGGAAATGTTCATTCGAATTCGTTTTTGGTCCAAAGTGAGCAAGCGTGGCACCCAACGCGCGGATAGCTTACGCATATCCAATTCTTCAGTCAATATATGACAAACGCGTTCTTTCAATATGCCCATAGCCTCTGCTATCTCTCTAACCTTAATTCGACGGTCGTCCAGTACTATTTGGTGAACATTTTCGATGTTATCAGCGGTGGTCGCAGTTTTTGGCCGTCCCGAACGCTCATCCTCAGCCAAGCTGGTACGACCACGTTTAAATTCAGCTGCCCATCTTTTTACGGTGGCAAATGATGGGGCAGAATCCCCGTAAACAGCGTCCAACTCGATTTTAATTTGCGCAGGCGTATTGCCTTTCAAATGTAAGAATTTAATCACGGCACGATATTCAATTTTTTCCATTTTTACAAAAACACTGACATCGACTGATACAAACGACTGTCAAACAACAACTGAGCGTCCAAAATGGCTGAAATTTTCACAAAAGTCTTTCAAAGCATATACTATTGTAGTACTAGAATGGTTTTGACGAGTAACGTCATCTTCATGTTAATGCTCAAAACTTTTCAGACTATCCTCGTACAATGTGGATGTAAAAAAGATTAACGCTTTGTGGTCAGTAATGATATGAAAATGCTGTCCCAATAAATATATTCTACATTGAACTACCGAATACGATCGCTAACATCTCTTTTTCAATTGACGTATAATTTATCTCATATTTTGTTAAGCATCCATTAATGGTTGATATAATTCTCTGGTTGTTCTTATTATCCATCTGATACAATACTCCTGAAATATCATTATGATTCGCGTCAGTTTGCAAGAAGAAAGGTTATCGGGTGTATAATGATAGAGAAATACTGTTTTTACAAATGCTTCTTTTAATTTTGTAAATGCTTCTTGACATTTTGTCGTCCAAGTATTTTTACAACTTAATAATTTTTGAAACGGTTCTATTAATGTTGCATATTTTAGATTAAACCTTTTATAAAAATTACATATGCTTAAAAATTGTTGCAGCTGTATCCTATTTGCAGGAGTGTTAAAATTTTGTATTATTTTTATTTTATCGGGATCGAGATATATCCCATCTCTCAATAAAATGGATACTTAAAGGAAATCTCTGTACAACAAAATTTGGCCTTTTCAAGGTTCAATTTAAAATTGTATTTATTTAGTCTACTTAGCAACATGTTCAAGTGTTGTAAATGTTCCCGAAAATCTTTTGATGTTATTAATATGTCATCAATATAGATCGTAATAAATGAGTCAAAAGCATTTCCTTTCTTATTGCGCGCATAAATGCATTATCTGCGATTTTCAATTCAAAAGTTACTCTATAGAATTGATATACGGCACCATTATACACAAACACGGTAAATTTCCTAGACGCGGCATCCAAATTTCCCAATATCCATTTTTCATGTCAAGACATGTCATGAATTGAATTCCTTCGTGTTTTTGTAATATTTCATTAATTAAGGGGGGATTTTCATTATCCGCCTCTATATATTTATTTAACATCTAGGCATCTAGGCATATTCTTATTTGACTGTTCGTTTCTTTCACTATCTGCAATTACAATATTTACTACTTGAATGCTCGATTATTCCTTGTTTAAGTAATCTTTCAATTTCTCTATCAACTAAAGCTTTGTAATGAATCGATACTGAATATGATTTATTTATAAAAGGTTTGTCTGTATTTAATTTAATCGAATACTCATAACTATTAGTGCCTACTAAATCGTCTTCCATTACATTCTTATTTTTATATAGAACTTCTATTAATGCGGCGGTCTGCCAATCGCTAAGCGTCGAAAGCTTCTGCACACGCGAGCGAACATCGTCCCAATAACAACTCTCACCTTTTTCTTCTTTATTATCAATTTTCTTTTCCTTTATCTTCATGCATCTAATACTCGATTCTCTATTCACAATTCATTTATTCACTTTTCTAATTATCTCTCAAATTATCTAATTATCTAATAACATCTTATCTTTTTCCGTCTCATCGAATAATTTACCGAGATTTAGAATATTATATTATCATTATTTATATTTTTATCTTTAAATGTTTCATTATTTTCATTAACTCTTCCATCTTCTACATTAATGCTTTGATCGTCAATATTTGAATTTTTGTCCCTACTGTCGTTTATATTATTGTCTATATGACTAATGATGTTATTCACTTTGATTCTATTTACATAAGTTTTGTTCTGGGGGCAATGTCAGCTCAAACGATACCTGCGACGGACAAACAACGGCATTATGAATTCTTATTTCTAAATTTCTATTTCTAAATTTTCATAATTTATTATGCATTTATTTAGAGCTAGCCACTTTGATCCGATAATTAACTCAGTTGATAATTGCGGAACAACCAAGAATATAGTGTCAATCTTATATTGGTCAATTTTTATTTCTACACTATTTTTATCTCTACAAATTTGTTTTTTAATTTGTACATATTTATTACCAATCGGATTATATATACGCACCCCAGTTACTGGTAACATCTGCACATCGCTATTCTGGCACAATCTCTCATACACCGTTTCCGAAATATACGTCTCGCTATTTCCCGTATCCCGTATTATTGCATCGTATATGTTATTATTAATTTTTACCTTTAATATTGGGCAACTGATATCGTCTCGATGACACCCGCACATCCATTCTCACCAATTTCGATTCCATATTGTAGGTCCTCTGTAATATCTAATTTTCTCTTATTCGAAGGGGGACTCCTGTCCTTCAAGCACGTCGTTAGTTTAATTGCTGTCGGTTCATTGTGTTCTGGTAACTCGCGGCTGGCTGAGAATCGTGTAAAACATTTGTTGCATTATTAGTATTATTATTCTAATTAGCCATAATTGCACAACAAGTATCCGGACCAGCGCATGGCGTATTATAATTTTTTGTTTCATTCCACGATTGTTTTATTATTTCAGATTGCACATCTCGCAAATTTATCTATTGAACTCGATTAATATTATTTGATTGATCTCCCCATTGATAATTATGTCGATAAAATCTATGTCTATTCGGATTATTAAAATTAGGTCTTCCGTTATTTCTCGGAATTTGTTGATGATTGTATTTATCTCTCAGATTATTTCTATAATTGTCTCTAAACAGATTTGAGAACTTGACTGGTTTTTCTGTGTTGTTGACTACTCTGTTTGGTTCTTGAAATTTACTTGATGATTTCGAAATCTATTTGTATTTCCGAGTATTCTATTTTGATTATACAGTCTATTATTCCCATTATCGTTAAATCTATTATTCTTGACCGCTAAATTCCTAATTTGAAAATTTCGACAATTATCTTTGAAATTCTTTATATCTTTTTCTTATTCTTTTTCTACCGGATTTACATCGAGATATTGCAGCTGGTAATAATTGTCTGAGCATCTTCAAAATCAACTCCTGCTAACCCCTCTCGCGCTCTCCACGGTAATTAATGAGCAATCTTAAAATTAATTTCAGAATCTAACATTTTCGGTTCAAAATATTGTTGCTAATTTTAATTTTTCTAAAAAGAAAACTTCTAATAATTTATCTTTCTTTTCGAATTTTCTAGCCTGCCATTTTTCTTTTATTTCTTTTATTTTAATTTGAATAGGTACTGAAAAGAAGGTTTTCCTGAATTGTTCTTTAAATGAGTCAAATGTTACTAGCTTTCCTTTGTTATTTTCAAATCAATATTTAGCTTTGCCTTGAAGGCTATTATTAATAGCCTAGCGCAATCTGTAATATTTCTTACATTAATATATTTTCTAAATCATTTAAATATTCAATTGGATGATTACTATCCTCGTCACAAAATTTTGTGACCTTTACATCAAGATTTATTCTTTGAATGTCTAACAGTAAATTTGATATTATAGTGCTGTTATTAAAATTTAAACTATCATATTGACCTTGCGCACACTTATTTTTCATTATACGCTTATTTTGAACGCAACGATTGTAATTCCTGTTCTATCTCGTTAAACCTGCTTTGCTTTTCTCGCAATTCTTTAATTTCGGCTTTTAATTTACTGATTTGGTCTATCTGCTCTTTGTATTTCCTTTGATTTTTCTAAATTTCTCTTTCATATCTAATTTTCCACTATTTGATTGCCTATTTGATATCCTCGGGCTAACGTTTTTTTCTTTCGTACTTTCCGAAATTTTCTTACTCGTCCTCGTTATCATTCGCGTTTATGTTTACATTCCTCGACTATCACACTCAATCGCATTGTTACGTCCGAGGTTCTGGAGGAAAGGTAATACCTTCCGTCAGGAGGAGGAGAACTCAGGTGGACGCACGGAACCTTCGTTGCTCTCACAGACCGACGTCGTGAGGTCGATCCGCGAGTCGAACGCGCGTTAAGGGGACAGGAATCGGGTCAGCGTCGGTGACGTTATAACCCTTACCTGCGCCAGCGCTATCGGTGGTCCGTTTTTTGGTCAGAGAACCGAATCTCTTTTATCAGGGATGGACCTCGTGCGATCCTCAGTGAGCCGTGAACGATTCGGGGTCAAGTTTTTGGGTAAATAAATCGAGACGGAATTCGAGTTAACTGATTTAATAATAAAAAAAAAGGAAATACAATATGTTAATTCTAAGAATTTTCGAAGTGGCGCAAATTTTACTGTGTACATTTGACTATGTATAAGTACAAAAATTTTATACATAAAATTTCAAATAATAATAATATAACAAAACAAAAAAAAATCTGGTATCTATATACCCAATTGTTCCAATTGGGACAAAAAATTGGTAATCGCGAGCATATCGATGGGATCGGATTGCAGGTGTGGCGGGGGATTAGGGTGAGCGCTGCGGAAAGCCTTTACTGGAACAAGGTAGGGAAGAGGGTCACGGGAAATGTACATAGGGATGGTATCGTTAACTTGGTATCTTGAGATTTGATCCCAAAACTGGCTCGGGTTTAAATTTCCTTTTAATGTAAAAGGTTCCAGGAGGTGGATGGATGGCAGAGCGGGGAAATTGACGGACGAGATCGTAGAATTTCTCCACGTCGAAGTTCTCTGAAGTGCATTGTTTCTCGAAATCTGCCGCGGAGCGGAGGGCGGTAGCGTATTGTTGTAAAGAGATATTAGAGAGTCTCGGTTCTATGTCGATTAACCGCTCCGCGAGTTCCTCGGCGTGTCTGGTTTCGCGACGAATCCGTTTGTTTAGCTTCTCCCGACGGTGTCGCAATGCCCGTTTCGTTTGCGTGTTCGGGATGGCTTTCGTTTGGTTCACTATGTAAATATAAGAGTTAGATGAGAGAGAGTGTGAGGTGAGAGTGGTAAAAAAAATTTTTTTGCGACAACCTCGGATGGTCCCGTCCGTGAAGGCGTGAAGCGAGAGAAGAGAGAAGAGAGAAGAGAGCGATCCGCTCCAAGTCGCGGTTTTTAAAAGGTTCCGAAGGGGTGGGAATATCTGAGGGCGTGATGGATTTTCGCGTTGGCTTGTCGAATGATAGTTTAGAAAAATTGTGAGTATAGAGGAAGGAGGGGAGCGGTGTTCTGTGAATTGTGGTTGTTTTTATATTTCCAGATTTCCTAGCAAATTATGGAATTAGTTAGTGAAAATTTTCCCGCCATTCCACACCCTCAATCATTCATTGGTGTGGCCGCCAACGGCCGCTAATCGTTTCTTCTTGATTGGCGTTTCCCTTAGTTTCCCCACCAATTTGGGGAGTGTCACCCTCGAACGATCCGACGCGTTTCTTATCCGTTAGAAATTTGCTTTTGTTAATATTTTTTATTTTTATTGGTATGTTATAAACTTGTCGGTGCCGACAAAGCTGTCTATCCCAAGAATTATTTTTTTTTGATAGTGAGACGTATCTCGAGAGGAATTTTTGTTTATTTATTTAGGGTTTCTTTAGATCGTTCGAAGCGCTTCATTTTCTGATTAGCAGCCGTTGTCTTTTTCCGAAAGAGAAGAATTCGTGAAGTCCCCCGGACGTAACAGCATATAACGTTTATTATGTGTAATAATTATATTTCTTTTTGTTCGGGCGTCAAATGTAACGTTTATTAGAGAATGTTAATTGAACACGAAATCGGGAATTAGATTAACGTAAACTTTATTAAATATAACTTGATTTGGATTGGAGTAACGCAGTTATGCCCATTATTATATAAGTAAATATTATATAATCAAACTGAGCAGAGAAACAACAATGAAGTCTATTCGCACGACGCCGAATACTGCTAGCGGCTTGCGTATAAAGAGAAGCACAAAGTACTTAGCTAAGTTCAATAGGAATTTGAGCGAGTAATCGACGAATGTTTTGTCCTAATCCTGTGAAGCAATGTGCGGCTACTAGCGCTTGATCCCAATTGCCAATCTGACTATGGCCCTGAGAGGTGGAGTGCCACATCGACAGTAATCCTGCTCTCGCCGATCTGTCCGATGTCAAGCCTCTCTGTTCTCCAACCAGCAGACCCAGGTCGTCTGTCCTCACCCTTTGCAGTCTCGCTATAAGCACGGCCCTTCCTCGATCGACAGTATCTCTTTCCTTTCTTAACTCCGGTGTCTTCGGATGGTCTTTGACTTGTTCTGACTTTTCAAGCTGCGTTGTCTCAGAAGACTGATCACGCTTTCTTGAATCTGAATGCTCTCTCGTCTTATCCTCGCTCTAGACTTCCCCACCCGGGGTGTACCGTCTCTCAACATTCAGTGTTTGTATCGTTCAAATTATTCGTTATCTTGTTATTCGGTATATTTATTGTCCCTCTCCTACAACTTTAAACTAACAATTGAACTAACGAATTATCTTACAACATAAAAAATTAAAAACTATAGCTATCGATTTATCGAGATAATAATTTATGATAAGGCTCACTAAGTTATTTCTGCTTTTTCTAGACAATATACTGTTTTTGTCATAGTCTTTGATGCAGGTTTTACTTAAAAAATCATGTAAGTTAAATAAATTTGTATCATCGCATGACATAAAGATTTTCCACAATGAATTTGTTTCACAATTTCGTTTTCCTTATTTGCAGTGTCTGTAGTCTTCTGTAGTCTTTTTATTTTCAGATATTTCATTTAATGAAATATTTTCAGATACTTTACTTACTCAAGTGTTTTCAAATATTTCACCTGCTGAAGCATTTTTAGATATTACATTTTTTAAAGTTCTTTCATTAGTATTTTTTAAAAAATTTTCAATAATTTTTTCTTTATATATTTGATTTTCAAACTCTATTTCTACTTAACTAAAAACTTAAAAAAAAAATTGGACGTTATAAATATATAATATATATATTATTTGTATATAAATAAATATTATTATATGTATAATAATAATAATATATATATATATATATATATATATACATGAAAAATATTTATTAGATTCGGAAAAATAAACGGAGACCGACTGGATTTGAACTCGGGATCCCTCGTTTACTAATCTGACACTTGGTCTGCACGACCACGACGGCTCCTCTCTGTTAGTTGTTTATATTCCAAATCTCTTTCATGACCATTTACGGTCGTCTAATTCTTACACACACATATATATATATATATACAGGGTGATTCAGAACAACCCCGTGTCCTTGCAAGGACGTACTTCTGAATTAATTCTGAGACGATTTTTCCTCTACGAAAATTTTGTCCGACGTTTACATTTTAAATTATAAAAGAAAAAAGTTAGCGAATAACGAGACGCGTACGGAAGGTAGGCAGGGACGGCACAACTCACCGTCCGACGCAGGCGATTACTGCAGGGCATTCGCTGTGTCACGTGTTTACCATACGCGATAGTATGCACCTATACGATTTCTCACTTACTCTCTCTCTCTCTCTCTCTCTCTCTCTCTCTCTCTCTCTCTTTCATTTACTTACCTTGTAGAGATTTCTATGATATCTTTATACCATTGTAGCTTGACGGATGAATTTCATCGTGGATGAAACGATGCCCCATGTGACAGATTTACACACACACACACACACACACACACGCGCGCGCGCGCGCGCGCGCGCGCATACATGCGCATACACGCGTTAATGATCGATAGTGAAACGCTTCGAACGCGTAATACCATGGTATTACGAAGCTGCATCGTGATAATAGGCTGACTTATCGATCTGATTTACATTACATTAGGTCGATAAGTTAGATCGTTATTATCATTTGGCGAATTAATGCACTTTGCTGCACTAAAAACATAATCTGTCTGATTGTTGTCATCGAGCAGAATCCGCGACGGGTTACGTGCGCTGTGTATGTAACGCGTTTTTTGTAATAATTTTCAATTGGCGGAATAATTAAGTAGTGGTGATTAATAGTAGTGACCCGATAGATTTGTTCATAAATGATTTTATCGATTAAGTGCGTGAGCAAATCCGTGAACATGTTGACAATTTATAAAAGAGAACTTCTGATAGATTACTGTGATTACATGTAATGTGTATTTCTTTCTTTCAAGTCATTTTTAATCACCGAATAATTAATCGATAGTGATTGATAATAACAAACTAATAAATTCGTTCGTAAATAAGTCATTCTATCGATCAAGTGTGTGAGTATCAAGTGAGATCAAGTCAGTGAAAGACTGTGAAAGTATTGATACGCGATACAATTTATTAAAGAAAATAGTTCCTAGCATAAGCCAGTAATAATACTCTGTTTGTGTGTGTGTGTGTGTGTGTGTGTGTGTGTGTGGTGTGTGCGCGCGCGCGCGCGTGTGTGTGTGTGTAAATCTGTCACATGGGGCATCGTTCATCCACGATGAAATTCATCCGTCAAGCCACAACGGTATAAAGATATCATAGAGATCTCTACAAGGTAAGTGAATGAGAGAGAGAGAGAGAGAGAGAGAGAGAGAGAGAGAGAGAGAGAGAGAGAGAGAGAGAGAGAGAATGAGAAATCGCATAGGTGCATATTATCGCGTATGGTAAACACGTCGACGCAGCGAACGCTCTGCAGTAATCGCCTGCGTCGGACGGTGAGTTGTGCCGTCCCTGCCTATTTTCCGTACGCGTCTCGTTATTCGCTAACTTTTTTCTTTTATAATTTAAAATGTAAGCGTCGGACAAAATTTTTGTAGAGGAAAAATCATCTCAGAATTCAGGAGTACGTCCTTGCAAGGACACGGGGTTGTTCTGAATCACCCTATATATATATATATATATATATATATATATATACAGGTCAAAGATTAAGTCCCAGGCCTGAAGAACGCGCGCCGGTCCTGACCGCTACGCACATACGCGCGCTCATTCGTCATTTTTAATTTGATTTACTGTAAAAACTATTCGTCACACGCAATTTTGCTAAAGGAAAAAGTTGTTTCTTTTAGCATAAAAAATCACGTAGCGTATTCCAAATGCGGGAGTTTGGGATCCTGTATGTATATATAATGTCCTGTATGTATATGTATATATATATATATATATATATATATATATATATATATATATATATATTACATATTATTGAACGTTACAAATATGTAATATACAGGATGATTCAGAACAATTGTTTGTCCTTAAAGGAATGTATTCCTGACTTTACTCTAAGATAATTTTTTCTTTATCAAAATTTTATCCGAAGCTTAATTTTACAAGCTTAGTTTTTAAATTATAAGCAGAAATAGTTTATCAATTACAGACTGAATATAGAAGGTAGGTAGGGATGGCGCAACTCACCGTCCGACGCGGCTGATTACGCGGAGCGCATGCTGCAATCAGCTGCTTTGCTACGAGACACAACACACGCACATTCGCACTCGCACGCATGCATACACACATACACGCATGCACACGCACACGCATGCGCATGCACACACTTACCTTGTAAAAATTCGATGTCTTCGTATCTTGCAAAAAGGACAGATAATTTCACTCGCTGTGATAGCAATTCTTTTCCATACGACGAATCCACACCGAATAAATCAAAGTTTTTCTTTCTTGAATTATATCAATACTCACGCACTCGATTGATTTATAAAAATCCAAATCTATCAGTCTATCACTAATAACCGCTACCGATTAATTATTTGGCGACTGAGAATTACTCGAATTAAATAGCACATTACATACAATTAGAGAAATTAGAAATTTTTTTTCTTATAAATTGTATCACATTATCAACATATTAACGTTTATTGACGCATCGATCGATAAAATAAGGCCTTTATGAATGAATCGGGACATCAGTAATAATCAGTTAATCATTCGGCGAATGAGAATACTTGATGAAAAAAAAATACATTATGCATAATCACAATAATCAATTATTTATAAACACATAATTATTTATCAACACTTTTACGGATTTACGCACGTGATCAATAAATCGAAAAATTCACGAATAATAAATTACAAAGTAATAAATTACATTTAATTATTACCGATTAATTGGCTGGTTTTGAAATCATTTGATAAAGATGCGTTACATATATGACATACGTTACTCGATAAGAAATTCTGTTTGACAACAATAAACAATCCATAGATTGTAACAAAATTATGTTGTATGTAAAAATTCTTTCTCGTATGAATATTCATAACTGAATCGATTCATTACTGAATATCACACGAGAAGCGAATCTGGGATTTCGTTCGACGTTTCTCAGAAAATTTTCGCAGAATGTTTTTCTTAGATAATAATCCTCAGGTCGTAAATGCACACGTGTGTAGTGAAAAGTGCGTGCAATTTTTTTTCTTGCAATATCCTTCGTACAATTGCATATGATAAATCATGTTCTCGAGCAACGATCCGAATACTCGTTTCCGGATTTTGCTCGAAAGCATGTACAACTGTCTCCATATTTCGCAAATTTCTTGCCTCTCTCCCAGTATCGTATTTGTTTGGGAGGAACTGTCAGTTTCGTATAGCCTTTGAGCAGCTCGAAATATAACAGGAGCCGATGGATGTCTTGCTCGGTTTGGGTACAATTCGGCGTATCGTTTTGCAGCAGCGTGATATTGCTCATGGCACTCTCACCAAGTGCCACCAGCATATCGTAATATTCTTCATTCGTAAATGTCGTCTGTTTCCCATGTCGTCTTGATAAGGATGTTCTTCTAATAATCGAAGGATCATTGAGCGAATCGATCGTTTCATCTTATTTATAGGATTTCCGTGGGAGATCATGTCCCCCTCCGCGCCACCGTGAATAGGAGATCGCGATTTGCGGGTCTCAATCCGCAATCTCCTATTCGCGGGGAGGGGGTGGCGTGGAGGGGGACATGACGATTTGCGGGTCTCAATCCGCCGTAATTTTATGGTAGATGGCATTGCAATCTGATTCTGAAAAACAAGGATGAATATACGAAAAGAAAGACGGACGATGTCGTCGAAATGAGAAATGATTATACGCATACTGTTGATGCATAGATCTTTTTTGTTAGGCTTTGTAATTAGAGATTGTAATTTTACAAGCTCAGTATTGTTTTTTAAAGTAATCTGAAGTGCGGAACTATATCATTTTGTACATACTGAAAGATATCTATTAGATTCGGAAAAAATTAACGGAGACCGACTGGATTTGAACTCGGGATCCCTCGTCTACCAATCCGACACTTAGTCTGCACGACGGCTCCTCTCTATTAGCTGTTTATATTCCGAATCTCTTTCATGACCGCTTTCGATCGTTTAATTCTTACAGTTCGGCCATTCTAGTATTACATTCGTCCCGAATGTACCGAGTCTTCCTCTATCGGACTTTTATCCGAAACTTGGAGCTTCTGCTCCCGACCTCGATCACTTCTTGAACGACCGACACGACTCCTTTGGAGTACTACTCCGCGACTTTTTTCCGTTCATTTCTCTTGAACGATCGACACGACTTTGGAGTACTACCCCCGACTTTTTCCGTTCACTTTTGAACGATCGACTTGTCAGGTAACATAGCTTGAATCTTCTCTGAGATAACATAGGCTGAATCTTCTCTAAGGTAACATAGGCTGAATCTTCTCTGAGGTAACATAGGCTGAATCCCACTTCTGAGATTGAAAGATATCTATTAGATTCGGAAAAAATTAACGGAGACCGACTGGATTTGAACTCGGGATCCCTCGTCTACCACTCCGACACTTATTCTGCACGATCACGACGGCTCCTCTCTATTAGCTGTTTATATTCCGAATCTCTTTCATGACCGCTTACGGTCGTTTAATTCTTACAATACAAAGCTGCAAAACTTCGTTGAAATATGACATCGTGTTTTCCCCTTGCATAATGTATAAGACATAAAAGAATGAACCAATCAGAGTCCTTCATTTTTATTCCGTCTGATGAAAAATGATTATACGCATATTGTTGATATATAGATCTTTTTTGTTAGGTTTTGGATTGTAATTTTACAAGCTCAGTATTGTTCTTTAAAGTAATCCAAACGGCGGAACTATATCATATATTTTGTCCATACGAAACTATAATACTTATATATATATCTTCAGATTGGAAACGTATGAGGGTAGCGTCGAGCGGAACACTCGGTCGTAACAATATATATATAATATATATAATATATATACAGGGTCCCAAAACTCCCGCATTTGAAGTACACTACGTGATCTTTTATGCTAAAAGAAACAACTTTTTCCTTTAGCAAAATTGCGTGTGACGAGTAATTTTCACAGTAAATCAAATTAAAAGTGACGAATGAGCGCGCGTATGTGCGTAGCGGTCAGGGCCGACGCGCATTCTTCAGACCAGCGCAGCCTGGGATTTAATCTTTGATGACTTCACGTACTATATTGTTTAAAATATAATACAAGTTAACAAAATAAATATTGTTTTATCCTTTATGTAACGATTTAATAAAAGAATTGTTTGATTTCGTAACATTATCTGGAAATAAAAATAAATGTAAATTATATGGTGTATGAACTGAGCATTCTATTATTTTAATTATTTTTTTATTGTCGTATACGCAATTGCATATGACAATAAAAAAAATACTGAATTTAATGATTTATTAACGATTTATTACGTGAGTACGTAATCACGAAAAGTCAAGAAATTAATTTTTTCATAATAGTGTCTAAATAATTCGTTAAATTCAATATTTTTTATATTGTTATATGCAATTGCGCAGTAATTAAAATAATAGAATGTTCAGTTTATACATCATATTATTTACATTTATTTTTATTTCGAAATGCTACGAAATCAGACACTTTCTTTATTAAATCGTTAAAAGATGAAAACAATACTTATTTTGTTAACTTTTATCATATTTTAAATAATATAATACATGAAGTCGTCAAAGATTAAGTATTAGGCCGCGCCGGCCTGAAGAACGCGCTCCAGCCCTAACCGCTACGCACATACGCGCGCTCATTCGTCACTTTTAATCTGATCCACTGTAAAAACTACTCGTCGCACGCAATTTGCTAAAGGAAAAAGTTATTTTTTTTAACATAAAGAATCACGTAGTGTACTCTAAATGCAGAAGTTTTGGAACATCCTGTATATATATTATATATATTATATATGTTGTTACGACCGAGCATATAGTGTTCCGCTCGACGCTACCTTCATACATTTCCAACCTGAATATCGTTCCTTGCCAACGCGGTTGTCAAGCGGTTGTCAAGTGTTGTTTTAGCGAGAGAATTGTCGGCGCAGCGCGTGAGTTTGTCGCTGTGTCGCGAATTCTTATTAAACTGTGAAAACTCTTGTTATTGCTCTCGTGCTTAGTGGATAATAAAGTGTGTTTCTTTTCTAAACTGTCTTTTCCTTTCCTTGCGTCAGAGTGACGCGAGTGAACCTGCCGCGAGTGCGACATTTTTGGGGGCTCGGGATATGAAAAACATGGCGGAGCGTCAAGCGGAATTGAAAGGAAAGGAAACAATGACGGAGGAGAGACAGGAAGGAGCGTCGGGGAGACGGGTTGTCGCGATTAGAAAGAGAACTTGTGTGCGAACGGAGGAACCGGAAACAACTCCGAGCCTGGAGATGGTTCTCCGAATGACTATTGAGGAGCTTCGCCTTTTTAGAGAGGAGCGAGACGAGCGACTGGATGACAGCGTTAAATGCTAGGCCAGTCGTTAATTAATTAATTTCTTTTCGCTTTTATAAGATAAATTTTGTTTTTCTTTTTATTTGCTTTTGCGCGCTTATGAGTTAAAGAAAATTCTTTTATGATGGGTTTTCTTTTGACGGATTGATTGCCGGACAGACGCGCATACGTTTTTCAAGTTTGGCACAGGCTTCGATGTCTCGGTTTTAGATAGGAGGGAAAAATCAAATAATTTAGGGAATCTTATAATCTTCGAAGTTTCTTCTAAGTGTCTGTTAGAGGGGAACTCGTTTATGAATAAATTCAGTTTCGGGAAAGCGTTCTAGATTGGGTCGTGGTTTTTATCGGAGCCTGTGGAAAAGTCAATTGTTCTTTCCG
This sequence comes from Pogonomyrmex californicus, assembly GCA_024349325.1. NCBI lineage: Eukaryota > Metazoa > Arthropoda > Insecta > Hymenoptera > Formicidae > Pogonomyrmex > Pogonomyrmex californicus. Next base: position 986,086 of record JAECZD010000031.1, read on the forward strand.
TCCAAAGAAGCGAAAATATTGAATTGAAAGATGTTCTTATTTTATAAATTACTGTTTCTGTTTCTTTGTTTTCTTTAAGTATTTCATGAAGAGGAGTTGTGCAAAAACGACGTGGGAAGGAAGATCTTCTGTTTTTTGCCCGAACATCTGGCTAAGGAAATCTTTTTTTTTTTAAGAAGTTCGCCTCGCTCTCAGTTTTTTTTGAACCGTGGTTTTTCCGAGGGACTTAGGGCAAATGCCGAGGCGGGGACGTTCTTGGGGTGTCCTTAAGGACGAAAGGGTCCACGGAAGCTTCCCCCCTCTTGTCCGAAGATTCAAGAGAGAAGTGCGTAAGACACAAGCACAAGATAAAGAAGCATCACGGAAAAAGAAAGAAAAGGGAAGATGACCTCGCAGCGGCACGGAACTTCCGGGAAAGATGAAGTTTGGGACTGATTCGGCACTCGGTAACCCACAGCAGCAGCTCGGGATAGAGCAGGAAGCCGACAGATTCCCTGAGAGCTTCACCATGGAAGAAGAAATCGACTTTTCTGCGAGGGAGTTCCCTGGAATTGTCGGGACGACAATTTCGAAGAGGAGGGGGGGTAGTTACGACCGAGCGGTGTTCTGCTCGACGTTACCCTCATATATTTCCAACTTGAAGATCGTTCTTTGCCGACGCGGTCATCAAACGGTTGTCAAGTGTTGTTTTGGCGAGAGAGTTGTCAGCGCGGCGTGCGAGTTTGAGCTGTGTCGCGACGAATTCTTATTAAACTGTGAAAGCTCTTGTTATTGCTCCCGTGCTTAATGCATAAAAAAGTGTGTTTCTTTTCTAAATATAGATTTTAGTTCTTCTTCTCTTTACATGTATTATATACATAACATTTAAGGCATTTCTACGATCAAGAATCGGTTACATTAAAAATATATATTAGAAATAAAATAATTACCTTAATAATACTCGTCTATTCTAAGAACATTTTAGGGGATATCATACAAGTATATTCAAGATATTCTCCGAACATTCGAAATACGTACTGCGATATACTGTAGAATGTACTTAGATCGTTACTACAACTCACTAATCTAATTCCTAGTATGTACTGAAGAATTATCCCATAGTATGGCCACAGAATGAAAATGGTTTAAAAACAGTATCATGTAGGGCATGCATAAGTGTATCACAGACAGCCATATAGATCGTGAAAATTTATAATATACGTGACACTTCTTACGGAAAATAAGTGAAAAAAATGAAAAAAAATGAGAAAAAGTAATGATACATATTTTATCTTGTATCATTGCATGTTTTTAAAACGATCATCTATTGTCACAGTTGTAATAAGCCAGTTACGTAGTTCTAGAACACGAACACACGAGGGCGCGAGCGAGAGGTGTTGTTTAGAGATCCTTTAGTAAGAGTCTGGCCATCACATATCTTTTCAATATCTCGATTTTGAACCGTTTTGATTGCTTTGTCATTTTTTCTCTAATGATGTATTAATATCACGTGATATCGATCATAGAATTTAGCGATCGTTGAATTTGTTTTCGGCGTTTTTTTCTTTTATTTTTATTATAAAAAGAAAAAAGCAAGGAGAAATTATATATTCTACAAGGTTTTTTGGATGTAATTGTCGAACATAAATCTTCAAAGCATTGTAATCATTCTCAGGATTGTAAACTATTTTTGGAATTTCCTATTCAGTCAAATGTTGATATGTCATACGTATCTCAAAAAGTAGAAAAATTAAATTATATAGAAAATAGCGTTTTATATAGTATCGCTGGTTTTACATAGTAACAAATATTAAAAAAAATACACAACTTTGTGAGCAATGTATTACTGTAGGTTCTACAATTCGAAATTTTTCACGACATGCAAAATTAGTACGATTAAGAAGTTACAAAGATAACTTTATTTTTTGTTAATAATCTAACATTCAAAATATTTAAAAAACTGGAATATATATTCAAAAAATATTCAAAAATCTATTCTCAATAATAAGGAGTTTTTAGTTAATAAGTTTCTTAATATTTTAAGTAATAGTCACATCTTGCAATGTCATTATTTAAATGTAAAAATAGCAAACAGATTTGCAGTTTATAGATTAAGGATATTTAATAAAAAAAGAATTAGAGATATTTAATAAAAAAAGAATTATTAAACATAAATATTATGACAGTCAATGACAATGCATAGTGCAATAAAATAAAATAAACTGTTAAACTTTGTTTATTTAATTTCCTCCTTGTTCATTTAATAGTGAAAATATCATTTTGCACTTATCATTAGTTATATGTTACATCACTGTTAAAAAAATGTAATTACTGGCCAATATAATACTAGAAATTACTTGTTTTGAATATTAAAAATATTAAAACACAAAATATTGCTTTTAATATTCAAATTGAATAATTAATCACTACTTTTCGATTTCTATAAAGACATATGTTACAAATCGAAAAATAATTTTATTAAGATTTTATTAAAGAAAAAAGATTGTGTCACAATCTACGAAAAATAGAATCTGCCTGAATAATATTCGAACCTACATATGTTTCGTAAGTTTTTTTGAGGTTATGTATGTTCCATCATTTCATAAGTTTTTCTGAGGTTATGTATGTTCCATCATTTTATACGCTTGCGTTGAAGCTATCCCCTCTTAAAATAAAGAAAAAATAGCGAATCAAAACGCTTCAAAATCGAGTTTCTGATGGCCAGACTCTTACTAAAGGATCTTCAGGATCTATTTGGGCACAGCGCCTCCGTGACAGAAATTGCAACCATAAATGAGAACCGGGCGATGACAATAATAATAATGACAACGTTTCTTAAAGTAAAAATTTCCAAATCGGACTTTGCGTAGCAATATCTCCGCTTGTAGGGCACGTAACAGAAAAATAAAAATACTTTTATTATGCAAGTCGAACTCAAGCTATCGATCAGTCTACTTAGAAGTCTACTTAGAACGTGATCTATTTAACTGTTACTGAGATCCGATAATTTCGGATGCTCGCATCTCGCCGACTGGCGTAAAATCACACGGTAGTGTTCAGTTGACTTGACATCCGAAACACCGTATCTCTTGATCCCAGTCCCAATAATAATTAGTCTAAGAAAAATAATTAATAATATTATCAAACATAATATCAAATAATAAAAAATGACATTAAATCGACATTATAATAAATTTTGCTATCTGGAATGTCGATTTAAATTCTACGTAAAACTGTAATGTAGCATTACATTTAATATGAGACATACATATGTTTAAACTTATTTTAAAATAAATAATAATTATTATTTCTGTAGTGTACGCGATTTTCTGAGGAATAAAAATGTAATGGAAGATACATGAAAATTTATATATATAGATGATTTTTTATGTATTATTTTTATGCAAAAATATATTATTAATAAATAAAACAAATCATGCTTGAAGACAATTATATTTTGATTAATATAAAAGATTTCTCATTGGTTAGTCCAACATCGATTAAACATCATTTCACACTTAATTTTGTATTATTCATCTATCAATAATTTACATTAAAGCAGTCAAAAGTATTATTAGCTCAAGTATATCAAGGATATAGTTAAATTTACAAAAAAACACAACAATATTTTTTAATTTTTGTTATATAAACTGAAAAGAAATCTCGTCGAATAATTTATGAAATTGCAGCATTTTTACAACACTGATCCAATTAAAAGTTGAAATTTTTTATTGAAAGCCATTAACAAACCAAAACATGCATTACTGGAGATTAAATTATTTCTGATTCCGAAACTTTATGATTGTAATTGTAACTATTCAAAAATTTCTGTTCATAATCATTCGAGTCGAAAAAATACAATTCGCATATA
>JAECZD010000031.1:994935-1237435 GCA_024349325.1 Pogonomyrmex californicus
AAGATATTTTATATTTAATTTTTACATGAAATATAAAATAAATTACTTATTTTCTGATAACTATACGTTAATACTTTTGTGTACAAAGTAATAAAATAAATCAATTAAAGCATAAAGAAGATACATAGTTTCTTTAATAAAAAAAACCTGCAATTAGCAATATGCAAATATATATACTCTTTTTAAAAACTACTATATGCTTTCTCTATACTAATCAATTTATTTCATTATTTGTATGTACAAAAATATTAAAATATGATTATGCCAAAATAAAGTATAAAATATCTCGTAAAATATTGACTTTGCAACATTTGTACCTTGATACTTTTATATTCAGAATAATTAAAAAAATCATATCACGTAACAAAAAATATGTGATACTATTTAACAAAATGTTTATGTCTAAATAAATCTTGACAGTCATGGCATCATTTGCGAATAAATTAATATCATAATCATGTATAATAATTCCTTAGAAATCTTACAATTTTTATACGAAACATTTTTTTTACAATTTTCTGTGATTTCTACATATTTGATTGTTTAACAAATAAAATAGAACATCTTATACATATATTCAATAATTTCTTTTTAGAATATTTCGTCGTATGGATGAGGATGGCAATAAGAAACTAAATCTTGAAGAATTCAAAACGGGTTTAGAAGAAACTAGACTAGAACTCACTGACGATGAAATTAATGAAATCTTTCAAAAATTTGACACTGACGAAGACGGAAACATTAGCGTTGACGAATTTCTCGTCGGCATAAGAGTAAGTTTACATTATATAATTAATTATTAGTTTTATTTCTCTTAATTTTATTTAATGTATATTTTAGCATTATTTCATCTGAGAAAAAATTTAAACTTAATTGTATTTATAGACAAAATATTTTATGCATCATTCAACTGAAAACTATATTTAATAACTACATTTGATTGGTAATCGCAATATGCAATCCATTCATTTTTAAAAAATCGAATAAAAAATTTAATTGTTGCCATTTTATTGCATTGCTGATTGCTTTTCCGTTTTGCTCATTTCATGTTGTAAGAGTAGATGTCAGATGTCAGTTCATGCATTTTGATAGCTTGTATAATTTTCACATGTACATAGCTGCCACACAACAGCTTTCTTCATGTCATGCTGATAGTACGATAAAGACATGTACATACATAGTTGTACACATAAATTGATAGAATTGATCTGAATTTTATTTTATAATTTTTAATTGAAAAATATATAAGTCAGAAAATAAATATGCACATGTAGTGCGTCTATAGTAATAAAATATATATACAGGGTGTCCCAAGGTTAAGGTACGAGCCGCATTGAAGGTCTAGAAGAGATCAAAGGGAACGAAAAAGTCTAATACCCTTTTGTAATATTCGCTTTAATTTTCGAGTTATAAAATAAAATATCTGAACCAATCAGAAGTACGACCTACTGCGCCTAGGTGATGTGTCGCTGTTCAGGCGGCAACACGTCACTTTCCTCTCACCGCGCGCCGCGCGCCATCAAGATGCAGGAAGTCGTACTTCTGATTCGTTATTGGTTCGGATATTTTATTTTATAACTCGAAAATTAGAGCAAATATCACAAAATAGTATGGTATTAGACTTTTTTGTTTCCCTTGATCTCTTCTACACCCTCAATGCGGTTCGTACCTTAATCCTGGAACACTCTGTATATAAGCTAGTAAAATATATAATATATGTAAATATGTGATAAACTAAGAATTCAATTAAATTAATATAATTATTTTTCTCATTAGCCACCAATGTGTCAGAGTCGCAAAAGTGTAGTAGAGCAAGCATTCCAGAAATTGGACAAAACTGGTGATGGACGAATCACTATTGACGATTTACGAGGGGTTTATAACGTGAAATGTCATCCGCGTTATATCAGTGGCGAGGAAAGCGAAGAAAGTATTTTAAATAAATTCCTCTCGAATTTTGAACACGGAAAAAATGAAGACGGCATCGTAAGTATTTAAATAATTTTTTTATCGTAATAAATTCACGTAAATTAACGAACATAAAATTTTGTTACAAATTCTATTGAACACGCTCAATCACCTGTATACAATTATTTCAGAATTACGTGAATTCCAGGGTATTAAAAATCGTGAGCAATATTCGATAACTAGCTATTTGAATATAAGTAAAATATAAAAAATTACATCAATAAAATATTATGCATAATATATTGTCGCGTTCGCAATGTGAACTCGCATAAATTCGCTCACTTTCACTCACTCGCGGAAATAATTAAATCGTTTTACAAAAGAAAGGAACTTATTACGCTTATTAGCATTAGGCGTAAAATCTGAAAATACAAAAGCCAGAAGCTTCTATGCAACTTTCTTTCGCGACCGCTTTCCACCAAACAATTGCCGTCGCGTCAGGAGGGAACGATTTTCTTTCTTCAAAATCAATCTTGCTCAATCGTAACAATATATATTTAAATATATGAATACTCGATATCCGAGTATTGCCCACAATTTTTAGTATTCAGTAATTCAGCTAATTCGGCCAGAAAAAAAGAAATAATCAATTTGGATATTTACATATTTCAGGAATTGCTTGATTATCTAAATATTCAAATAATATTCATGAATTTAGGAATACAGTGCTACAGTGTTCACTTGATGCTACAAATCCCTCGAAGCGTTTTATAATTGATCAGTTGGTAAAATTCTTTAATCCTAACCGGGCGCGCCGTGGCATTGAGTGCCGCAAAATTTATTTTTCTGAAAAATCATTGATAATGCAAGTCTTTTTTCTATTACCGACTTTCTGTATTCCTCATTTAACATATCAACTATAAGACAGTGCAACTGCCGTATTTTTCTTATTAAGTAGTTAGCCTTTTATTCACTTTAAAATCAGTAAGACACGTTTTGCGACACGGAGTGCCACGCGCGTCTCAGAACGTAAGTAAAATCTTGCTTATATAAATAATTATAATAATGCGAGATGTTGAACCATTCCTCACATTTTAATTTATTTTTACTTAAAAATTAATGCTTAATATCTCTCTAGTTTAGAGTTAGGTTATGTTTCAAAAAGCTCGAACAATACGAATTTTGAAACAATTTTAAAGACATCCTAAAATCCAAATCCTGTCCTAAGTTTCCTATTATAAGTCACAAAAATATTCTAAATTGAAAGGTATTCTGTAAATACTTGGATGGAGAAAGATAACATACAAGAAGAAATACTTGATTTTAGATGATTTTATTTTAGATGATTTTTTTTTTATTTTAATCAATTTTAATAGTTTATTTGATATCATTATCTTATAAGAATATTGTTTTATATCATTATTTTATATCACTATCTTATAAGAATATAATTTTTCTATGTTTGATTTTAAATTGATGTCATTTCTTCATTTTTAAAATAATTATCTTTATTTTTATAAGAAAGTAGACACAAAACTTTAATATTATAGTTAAATTTTAATATTATATTTGATTATAAATATATTTTACTTGTTTTTATGACGATTATTTATCCAATTATTATAACTCCCAAATAATAAATTCGTGACACTCAGTGCCGCGCGTGCCGACAAATGTTCTGCCGAGAGACGCGCCCGGTTAAGGGTTACATTCCGGTGGGTTAATCAAATGCTTTGAAACATTTGTAGTATTAAATGAATATACTTTAAATATTTTAAGTAATAGATACTTAAATATCCGATATAATTCAGTTTATGTATTAATAGTATTAATAATAATAGTATAAATAAGATTTTTTGTAATTAATACTAATATATACACACACGCACGCACGCCCGCCCGCCCGCCCGCGCGCCCGCGCGCACGCACGCACTGTGTATATAATTAAATAATGAAATAAGTGAGAAATTCTCTTTCTATTTCTAATATTATATTTTATATAAGATATTTCATGATTCGCGGATTACTTCTTATGAGCAGATAAAGTGGAACTAAATAGGAAAGTTTTTTACTACTTTGCAATTTTGCAATAATTAATGAAAAAATAATATATAGTATCCACACATAAACATGCGTGCAAGAAGTCATACGGCATTACGCGCATTTAGAAATTAGGAAAATATCGAATTGTTTAAAACTGTGTTTCATTGGTAATAGCGCGAATAGTGTGTAATATTGAGTTGTCTCTTCTCGTCACGTGTGTATTCTTGCCGCTAAATACACGCTCCTTCACAGATTTATTAATTGAATTTTATTAATTGCAAAAATTACAAAATAATACAGGACTTTTCTATTCATAATCAATTTAATTCATTCTACTTTAATTCATTCTACTGCTCACAAAAGATGATCTGAGAATTAATAAAATAGGTATTCTGTATGTACGTGTATAATTATTTATACTTACATATTTATCTTATTGCATATTTATTTAGAAAGCTCGTTTATCATTTTGTCTTTCTCATTACAGGTAACGGAGGAGGAATTTATGAATTATTACAGTGCTATTAGCGCGAGTATAGATCATGACGCATATTTTGATTTAATGATGCGCAACGCTTATAAGCTGTAAATCTTATTGTCTGTACCTATATTTTGTGAGATAACTAGCCGATTTTGCATTCATCTGTACTACAATCATCGAATGAATTAATAATTCTAAGATTGCTATGCAATATAGATTAATATCATCGTCACATTACAAAGAATCTTAGTTAAAGAGTCTTAGTTTGTCATTAAACTCGCACATATTCCACTAATCGCAATTTAGCGAAAATATACTGTTATACTATTTCTAATATTAATGTATGAATCATTCATATGCTGATAATCAAATTAAAACGGGTATAATGTAATTTCTAACTAATTATTTTAATTCATGTCGAAATATCCTTAATCAAGAAGAAGAAAAAGAATTGCATAAAAATTGATCTTAAGAATTCTGTTAAAAATTAACCTATTACTACTGCTCTCTAATCTTTCCCTCTTTTTTTATTGGACTCTTTGATTGTCAGATAATTGTGATATAATTTATTTATTTACTTCTAAACTAGTCAAGTTGTTTAAATTAGTGGAAAAGAAACAAAAAATACAAAGCCGATAATTTTTTTTCTTCTTCCTTCTCAATGATTTATTAGTTATTTATAAAAAAAGTTGGTTATAGGGTCCAATTCTACAACACGATGTCGCGAGGTTTTACAAACATTCCTCTTTGTATATCATATGTTTATGTGTATCATATATTTCTTTGAATAAATACTTGTGAAAGTGAAATAAATTAACTTATTATTTGCTTAAACTTCTTCTTGCAATTTAATATGTCTTCAAGACTAATATTCTATTCATTTACATTCGTAATTCACTTTTTAGATTTAAGATACAATAGAAGTAAAACAGAAATACATTAATTTTTATAATAAAATAATAATTAATATATGTACGATTAGTGATTTTTCTCAAAACAGAAATTATCTCCTTTATGGTAAGATACAATTTTTGAATTAAATTACTTTACTATACTAAAGACTAATTATCAAAGTAATATCAAGTGATGCAAACAAGGTGGGGTTTTATAACGTAATAAACTCTCTTGGGATTTTATAACATAATGTTTCTTGGAAATAAAAACAACACTTTCATGATACTTACTCCGTTCAATATTCTCGAAATTAACATTGAAGTAAAAGTAATCTCTGTAAAAAAAGCGTATGTAATAAATATATATATATAATTTTTTTTATCAACATATAATTATATATATAATTGTTTTATCAATATATTAATATATATATAATTGTTTGGTTTCTTATAAAGCAATTTTTTCATTATTTTGTATACAATATAGATTTTATTTGAATCCGGATATTCAAATATGTGAAATTGTATTGCAAAACAATCTTTGTTACATGATCTCAGTATCAATAATGATGAGCAATTACGTTATGTAATGAGATAGATTTACGTTATGTAATTAATAGTTATCTCCCGCAATAAAATACATCTTTAGAAATTAGCCTTGAAAAAAATTTTTACAAAAATAAGAATTGTATTTCATCTATAGAAACTCAAATAAATAAATTCAAATTAAAATATTTTTAGTATAATATTGTAACGGTACGTCCCTGCGCGCTCGGATTTTTGTCGCTAGGCACGGACGCGGGGACGTGCGCTCAGTATTCGCTTGTCGGATGCCGGGTTCGTATCGGTATGCGCGTTGCCAGGCAACCGGGCCCGCGCGTGTGCGTTGCTAGGCAACTGTGGACGCTAGCCGTGACACGTGGGGCGGACGTCGCGGGAAAGTCCGAGAACGCTCCGACTTTCGAGATGAGATGGAGCGACAATACTGAGAACTCTCGGTATTGTCGGGAGGAGGAAAATCTGAGAACACTCCGATTTTCCCCAGACGGGAGATGCAAGAATATCGAGAACGCTCGGTATTCGTTGCGAGGACGAGAAAGCTGAGAACGCTCCGAATTCTCGAGAAAGGATAGAACAGGAATACGGAGAACGCTCGGTATTCGCTGAGAGAATCTTCTTTCGCTGTTCTGGTCGGAATGGTTGTCGGTGTTGGACAGGTCGGAGGAGCGGATAGGACTGGTCTCTGGTCTTAAAATTCGTCGGGTATTTATACCCCTATCCGCGCCACGTGTCACCATTTAGTTTATTAGCGTTTGTTAATGTAACAATAGCTGTCACGTTGTCGCTGCGTGACAGCTCGTCGGCGCGCGTGTGTCGGTCGGTCGCGGTCGGGAGTGTTCGGGCGGCCTCGGATGGCGCGGGCCGCATTTGCGCGCGCTAGTAACAGCATCTTTCGGATGCTCTGTTACAATATAATAAATTAGAAAAATGTATTTTATGTTAATTATCTGCAGTAGCTATATAAGGCCGGTTCTAACTCGGGAGCTCCGAGGGAGGTAGAGGGGCAGAGGGGTTCCGCGACGCGGGGCACTCCATAAGCGATGGATGCGGGGTTCGCGGGGCAAGAGAGAGGGGAAGTGCGTCACTAGGCGCGGGGTCCGCGGGGCGAGGAGGTGGAATATGGCGCGGGGTCCGCGAAGCGAGGAGTCAGCGGAGTCCGCCGCCACCGCCTCCGCCGCCGCTGTCATCATGTTCTCTCTCTTACCATTTTTTCTTCTCTCTTCCTTCCTCTTCTCTCTTCCTTTCTCTTTTCTTAAGTTCTCTCTCTTTCCACCAAGGTATCTCGTTTTGTCTTGATATCTTTTGTAATTTTAATTTTTTAAATTAATTATTTTATTTAAAATTAATTATTTATTTAAAATTAATTATTTTTTAAAGGAGATTTTTTTAAATATTACTTAGTAATTTATTATTATTATGAGTGATATTATTATTCGCGACAAGATGCGTCGGCACGCGACTCGTTATCGCAGCGCAACCTGAAACCGCTAAATTGAAAGGAAGAATGGAGAATAAACCGAGTAATATTTATCATAATATACATTTATTGGTCATGTAATGCATAGTGTACAATATTATCTATTGCGTACGCTAATAATTCACAATCTATAATCGAAGTTTTGTCAAAAATGTCGCTCTCGCGCAAAGTTTTTATTGCAATATGTTTATCTGTGATACAATTCCGCCGTAAAAAGTTTATAAATTGTTTAAATTTTTCGCTGACACCATATATATATATTCTTATAGAGCCAATAATATACATGTTCGACGCAATGTTCAGGTTCAAATAGAAAGAATACGGTTGACGGCTTCATGTACAAGCATGTATCGCGCAATGTAAACTTTACAATATTTGTATTTCGCATTTGAACAAGTTCTATAATTAGATCATGAATCGACAATGATGAAGGAGCAATTGATTGCACAAGCTGCTCGATATCCACGTTTCTCGATGAGGGTTTTCCACATTACATAAGGCAATAATATTTGATTGCCTCGATTATCACCAATACGTAATTCCACATAGGATGCAGGTCCCACGTTGATTCCAATATCCAAATATTTATAAGCTGTGGATGTTAAGGCAAATCTTCTTCTCAAGATACGAGATGTACAAGGTTCCGAAGATAATGAATTATGAGAAGATATACTGTAAGGAGAAGAATACATATAAGTAAGCTATTAATATATTAAAATATATAAAATGTATAAGAAAGATTTGTGGTAATGAAACTTACTGTTTTTTGTACGCCTCATTCTGTTGAGTCGAAGTGTAATAATTCACAGAGCTTCCTTTGTATATTTTTTCAAGAGCTGTTTCTTTTTATAGAGGTATAGACTGTCCGTCTTTCACAGAGCGATTAATGCAATAATGATTGTTGAAATTCTTTTTAATTTGTATACCCCTCTATTCTTTTTTCGATGGTTTACTACGCGAGATGTGAAATATAACTCTCATTAAAATTGCAATTTTGCATTTTTGCATAAGCGCCGACGAATGGCAGCTGCGATGAGATTATACAGAATAAATCTACTTTAGGCACGTTTTCGTACATCATTCGATATATGATGTAACTATAGACACTGCAACATTTGCAGTAATATTAGCATCAATATATGGCTGCTACGATGAATTTCGCGTAAATATCTTTATCATGTCACAATGAGATCACCTCACGTATTAAAATTGCAAATTTGCTAACAATCCCCGGCGAATGAGTAAGTGGCTTCCACCTCGAGACTAGTTGTCCTCCTTGTCGCGGAGCTTATTCAGTTACGAGCAACCATCCAACGAATGAACTGCCTCACATTATCTTGACATTTTTGACCTAAGTGACATATCATGGTTTATATAATTAATATGGAGCAAACTGAGAGTGTTCTTTTGGAACAATCTATCCGATTGAATTCGAGAGAAGAGTACATCGCGTGGGAGCAACGATGCGACAAGTATATCGAGTCGCTAGAAGAGCATGGTCGAATTAAACGCCCGCGATTATCAATTAGTATTAAGCAATCATTGGTCTCACGAATAGCGCGACTCGAAAGTTTGAAAGATTCGGTACGCCAACGATTCGTGACCACGGGTGCTGAATACAGCGCAGACCTCAGATGGCGCAAGATTAATACGGCGTTTGAAAGCCGTGTTTTGACTGGTGCGGTCATTAATACGAAGCACATCGAACCTCGCCAATTTCTCGAGGATGCGAAGAACATTGTGTTTGAGCGTTTGCAAAATATCATGCAGAAACATAACAATATCAAGGTGAATACAGTATTTAATGGTGAATGTGTTGCGAATAACAAACGTGCAAATAAAAGTGTCAACACGAGAAACTGTAAACTCTTTCGTTCGTCCAATTTACACGAGTGGTACGAGTTGCGCGTTATTGAGCCTACCTTAGCATCCCTAGAAGAATTTCAGGAACGCGATAGCGGGTGGGCATTGTCGCGTATACTCAATTTGACTGTTAATATAAACAAACACAATCCTCTGCACGCGGGATGTTACATTCAGTTACCGCGGGAAATTATGATGAAGAGAGCGGTGATCAACGTACAGTCTACGGACAATGCGTGTTTTGCATGGTCAGTGGTCGCGGCTCTGTATCCAATTGAAAGAAACACAGAACGAGAATCCTCGTAACCACATTATACGTCGGTACTCAATTTTCAAAACATTGATTTCCGATGACGTTGGAACAAATTAAAAAATTTGAATTTCTCAACAACATATTCATAAATGTATACTGCATCGAAAAGAAGAATGAACTTTCGATCCTTCCACGTCTTACCAATACGAAGAAGGAAAAGCATGTCAATCTGCTGTACGTGCAGGATCCGCGGGACGATAACGCGGGACATTTCGTGTGGATCAAGAATCTGTCTCGCCTCATAGGCTCGCAACTCAACAAAAAAGAACACAGGAAATTTTTTTGTGACCGGTAAATATACATATTTTAATAAGTTGAGAAATATTTTATACTCGTTTAAAAAAACTAAAATAATTATGTTTCTTGCAGATGTTTACACTATTTTAGCATGAGTGAAAAATTGGAGGCTCACATTATAGACTGTACAGAGATGAACGACTGTGCCATCAGATTATCGAGTGAGCCACAACAAGTGGCTCAGATTCAACAATTATAACAGGAAAGAACGAGTTCCGTTTATTGTGTACGCGGACTTGGAATGCACCCTGGAGAAGACGGAAAATGAACATCCGAAAACATCAAGCTCTGCGTACCAGCACCATCGGGTATTTAGCATAGGATATTATGTACGCTGCTCGTACGATAACTCACTATCCACATATCGGTTTCGTCGCGACAAGGATTGCGTCGTGTTTGCCGAGGAACTCAGAAGTTTAGCGCATCGCGTAAAGCTATTTTGTCCGCTAATGTCTCTATGGCAAATTTTACGCGAGAAGATTGAGAAAAATTTAATAACGCTATGTACTGTCACGTGTGCGAAAAACCGTTCGCTCCAGATGACATGCGAGTACGCGATCATTGCCATCTAACTGGTCGATTTAGTCCCGCGCATTCAAATTGTAATTTAAATTACAAAGACTCGCATTGCATTCCCATAGTTTTTCACAATTTATCTGGCTATGACGCGCATTTTATCATTACGGAAATAGCTACGGCATATGAAGGACGAATAGAATTACTTCCGATAACAAAAGAAAAATATATTTCGTTTACAAAAAATGTCAAAGACATGGAAGACAAAAATGATAAAAAAAATTGTGTTAAATTACGATTTATTGATTCATTCAAATTTCTCAATACCAGTCTCGACAAACTGGCATCCTTTTTGAATAAAGATAAGCTGCGAATATTGCAATACGAGTTTCAAAATTTATCGACACAAGATTTTAATTTACTGACGCGAAAAGGTATCTTTCCGTACGAGTACATTGACTGCGTCGAAAAGTTGGAGGAGTTATGTTTACCATCACGCGAATCATTTTACAGTTCATTGACGGGTGACACCGTGTCCGAGAGCGATTACGCGCACGCCGGCAACGTATGGCAGCGGTTTTCCATCCGAAACGCTCGGCGAATACAGTGATTTATATCTCAAGACTGACGTCTTGTTGTTGGCTGATATCTTTGAAAATTTTCGTGATAGTTGCATCGCGAGTTATGGACTCGATCCTGCGTACTATTATACCCTACCGGGTTTTACGTGGGACGCAATGTTGAAGCATACTCGCGTCAATTTCGAACTGCTCACCGACATCGACATGATCATGTTCATCGAACGCGGTATACGCGGTGGTCTAAGTCAATGTTCCAACCGATACGCGCGAGTCAACAACAAGTACACGCAGTCATACGATCCATCGAAACCATCGTCGTATCTTATGTACTTTGACGTTAACAACTTGTACGGTTGGGCAATGTGTCAACCATTGCCTTACGCAAATTTTCGATGGATCGTCGACGTGTCCAATTTTAACGTAAACGCAACACCACTGGATTCGCCTATCGGTTATATTCTCGAGGTAGATTTAGAGTACCCGGAACATCCTCACGCGCATATTAACCTACCGTTTTGTCCAACGCGCGATAAACCACCCGATAAGCGACAGGACAAACTCCTCGCAACCTTGTACGATAAGAAACGTTATGTCATACATTATCACAACCTACAGCAATGTATTCGTTACGGTCTTCGCGTTACAAAAATACATCGCGTATTGCAATTTTCGCAATCTTCATGGCTCCGGGAGTATATCGAACTCAATACGAAATTTAGAACACTCGCTAAAAATGATTTCGAGAAAAATTTATATAAATTGATGAACAATGCGGTCTTTGGCAAAACCATGGAGAATGTGCGCAATCACGTCGACATTAAATTTTTAACAAAATGGGAGGGAAGATATGGCGCGGAGGCAATGATCGCGAAACCAAATTTCCACAGTCGAAGCGTTTTTTCAGAGAACTTGATCGCGATCAAATTGCGTAAACTCGAGGTAAAGTTCGACAAACCAATGTATGTCCTCGACATATGCATGTTTGACAATATCAAATGATTACATGTTTGTATGAATTTCATTATGATTACATGTCACCATTGTATGGCGAGAAATATAAAGTAATGTACACGGATACCGATAGTTTAATTTATCACATCGAGTACGACGACGTCTACGATATCATGAAACGTGATATTGAAAGATTCGACACGAGTGATTATGCGATTGATAATGTATACGGTATTCCACTTGCTAATAAAAGATACCAGGTTTGATGAAGGACGAAAACAATGGTGCAATTATGACTGAATTCGTAGGGCTTAGAGCAAAAATGTACGCCTTGCGTGTTGATGGAAAAAATGATATGAAAAAAGTGAAAGGCATCAAGAGTAACGTAGTAACAAAATCGATAATATTTGATGATTACACACAGTGTTTGCGAGACGAGACTGAAATAACACGACAGCAGTCTTGTATAAGATCAAAAATGCATAAAGTATATACGATATCCGAAACAAAAATTGCTCTAAGTCCGTACGATGATAAGCGATACATTGTACCCGACTCTACCGACACACTGCCATGGGGACATTATAAAATATCGTTATAATACATATCTTATAAATAAAAACTCATTTATTTTGTATAATATATATTTATATATTGTAAATAAAAATTCATTTACTTCTATAATAAATTGTAATACATGTATTATATAAAGAAACTTGTATTAAATTTATGTTACAACACGTTACTTTTGTATATCCATGAATTGTGCGAATTATCAAACCAACCATTTAACATAAACCTCGTTCCCCCTTTTGCCTAATACTTTTTCAACGAGATACACGTCGGGGTTTACAACGCGATGCAATTCGTATTCGTAGAATCCTCCAGCGATTGATTTTCCACATGAATCTTGCAATAGATACGTCACGGGACTAGTTTTCTTTGATGATCTTAAACACCTCCGTAGTCCAATTTGGTGTATAACCTTTTTCAAATATTGTCTTGAATTTACTCACACGTACCGAATCGCCTACTTTGAATCGTGACGGTGCAGCAATTTTTATGTGATTATACATTGTGGTCAAGAGTTTGTCTGCGATTGCGGGGGTAACATCGATGGGTCGCATACTGATAGTTCGATGCTTTCGCGTATTATACGTCGAGACGAGACGTAGTAACAAGTTGAGCCATCTATAATTGCCATTATGAGTAAACATTTTCCACATGTCATTTTTCAACGTGCGATTGAACCGTTCGACGATTGATGCTTTCATTACAAAATATGTCGAATAGTGATTAATATCGTGTCTCTTTATGACTTTTTGTACATTTGCATTATAAAATTCCTTTCCTCTGTCGGTCTGCAAATTTTTCGGACATCTTCCATCGTCTCGAATTACTCTTTTCGATAACTCTTGCAACTTCGTCTCCACTCTTGGTCTTGAGCGGTACGGCTCATGCATGCTTGCTCAGCACATCGATAATAGTGAGGATATAGTGGTAACCTTTGTTGAATCACGTATAAGGTCGCATTTCGACTACATCTGCCTGCCATAGGTCATCGTACCCGCGTACTATGACACGTCTTCGTGGAAAATTTCTTCTCGCCGGAGCGTGCAGTTCCTCCACTAGCTACTGCTTCTCAGAATTTTTCTTCTTCTTGAACATCACGACACGCAAATAACACAAAATTTGGTGTACATTCTTATCTATGTACTCTCGGTGCGATGAGTAATCATTTGTCGAAGCTCGTTTAAAATAATCTGCACGTCCTTTTGGAACGCAATCAATTTCTTCTCGATTTCGTTCTGTCGATCCTTCAAAATTTGTACACTATGTTCCACGTACCGTTTGTTTACAACGTCGCCATCATCTACCGGTAATGCTACACGTCGAATTTTGCGTGACTTTGCATCAAAGTCGGTTGCGCAAAGAGCGTTACCGCGCACGTAATTTCTGACTAATCCACTCCATTGGTAGTATGGTTCCGCTTCGCTTCTTCCAAGTGATGTCCCAAACTTGTTGATTGGCATTTCGACACTTGTTAAATAACTCATTTCCTTGAGACGCGGTTCAATTTATAATGAGACCAGCTTCAACAAGTTTCTCAATAATTGACTGTATCTCGTTGTCGTGAGCGTTGTCCAGCTTGGCGCGAAGCCTCGAGTAATCGGAGACGATTTACAAATTCATTTGGATCATCCCAATGCACGTAATCGATGGCATTATCGTTTAGTGTCATGACACGTGGTATACCTCTTCCGACTTTTTGGGGTAGAAGGGGTGCGATTACATACTTGTATTTATATCCTTTATTACCCATAACTGGATTAAGCATATTATGATTACGTCTATGCGCGTTTGTCAGTAGCAAAATATCTTTGTATTTCTGTTTATCTTCTTCAGTGTACAATTCATCGTCAGGTACTTTTTTAAAAATTAACTCGTAAAGACCTTCCGTTCCCAAATATCTTATTCCGTTTATAAATATATTGTCATCTTTGCTTACATCGAAACGCTTATCACCAAGCATCAATCCATCGTTGGTGAAATAAACACCATAAACGTTATCTATATCCTTGTTTCCGGTTAAAACAGCTCCCATGTACTTTTGTCCTAGTGGACCGAAATGATTTTGCAACGTTTCTAGACCTTCCGAGGTTTGTGACGAATGAACTGACGTCGAACAGACATCACCAGTGACTCGTTGGTAGTTTCGAAAACATCTTCGATAGGTAAAATATTGTTCGAAGGCTATTCATATGGTGTCATCATGATGTGATAAAGCGTTTGATCGTTTTTATCAGTGAATCATCTAAATTTTGCGAACTTATAGAGGTCATCACTGATACGTCCGATAAAGAGTTTGATTGTTTTCGTGGAAAAGAAGTTATCAGTGAATTATCTAAATTTTGCGACCGTTTTCGTTTTGTCTCCCTTGTCACGTTAAATTCCATCTTATAGTTAGGTTCTTCACCGCCGGTATTTTCAACAATTTGAACCGAAGGTTCAACAATCGGTTTGAACTGTCTTTCCAAAGCAATAGCCTCTTCCATCTTACCCGTTTTTAAGGCGCAATATTTCTTGCAAATTGAATCACTCGTTTTCGCAATCTGCTTTACTATCTTCTCGCGATCTCTAATCTCCTCGTTATTATCCATGTTCGTAAACGTTGTCTAGTCGACGTATCAATAACAACTAACAACATTATAGTATCGCAAAATCGTTAAATTCTTTTCTGTATCGTCCATTAGCAAGCGTGCTGTCTTTGTCTATCACTACGAAACCATATTTTTGTTGCCAACAACTGCGACACAATTCACAGAAATCCTCGTAGGACATGTCAGTGTTTACAGTGTGATCGTTGTATACATGTTTTAGATTGGTATCATCTTGTTTAAATAGAATCAACAGATTTGCGTTGTCGTGTACAAGATGCTTGAGTATCTTTGCATACGTCTGACAGAGATAGAAGCAATCGACGTCAGCGTGACGGCCCATTGCAAAGTACTCTCTTACTGTATCTTGCTTGTCGCACGCCACGTCATCAAAGATAAAGATGGAATTCGGAAGTGCTTCGCTCGGTGGAATGACGTCGTTATTATTGGAGAATGTAAAATAACCAATTTCTTTTATCGATGTTAATAAATTTTCCAAGTATCGATATTTCGATTGCTGCAGCGATTTAGAATATATGTACACGTTTTCAAAGCGCACACCGTGTGGACTCTCCAGCAAACTTATCAACACGTTTGTTTTGCCACAATTTGACGGTCCACATATGATACCACGTATAGAAATAGGAAGCATGTTTCCATGTTTGCGTGTTTTTCTTTCAAGTTGTACTTTGTCGTCTAAATTAATCACTCTGATCATCTATGATTGTCGCACGAATTGCATTTTGTCTCCCTACAACGACAATAACTGAAAACGGTGTAGAAAAAGCGGATCTATTTATAGAGGAGTACGGAGCGAAACCGCTCAGTAATCAAAATGTTTCTTATCGTGTCAGATAGCTGCGATATTTACAATATAACATCCGAACAGTTACAATATATAAAGTTGTTTTACTACGAGAATTTCAAAACTGCATAGATCTCTTGTGGGACAAGCTGCCCGAGCATATAAAGACGTATTTGGAGGTTCGAACCTATCGTCGCTGCGTCGAACATTATAACTAACCGTGGCATCGCACACACATCGACGGTCCGACACCGTTGATAAAGAATTGTGACGAATGTCAGCGAGAGGCAGAGGTCTGTTAAATCGAGCGATAAATGCGCTTCCTTTCGAATTGCATATCCCCGGATATCAATTTTGCGGTCCTGGAACGCATTTAGAAAAGTGGTTGGCTAGAGGCGATCGAGAAATTAATATATTGGATGCTGCGTGCCGCGAACACGATATAGTTTACTCACAAAGCAACGATCTCGCTAAACGACACGTAGCCGACAATATATTCGCCGCAAAAGCGCGAAAATGCATCACCGCGAGAGATTCGACTCTGGGTGAAAGAGCTGCCGCCGCAGCTATCTGGGCGGCCATGAAGGCCAAGACAAAAATCGGCATGGGTTTGAAAATGAAGAAGAAGCCGATGAAGAAAGCAATGAATAAAAGAATACTTCCAGCGAAACGCGGTGGTATCCTACCTATCCTGCCATTGTTGGGAGTTCTCGGTTCATTGATTGGTAGAGCGGCGGGAGTCGCCAAGGCAGTGAACAAAGCTGCGCAACGTCAACTAGAAGAATTGAAACGTCATAGTCGTGCTATGGAAGGTCATGGACTTTATCTCGCTCCATACAAGCGTGGACGAGGTGCCTCTTCAAGAAAAAAAAAAACGTCAAAGAGACGTTAAAAATTCCTAAAGGTATAACTACCAACGTACAAGTACAATAATTGGCAACGCGTATGCGCATTCCGTATTTTAGAGGTGTTTTTATGCGTACTACCTTACCTACAGGAGTACATCGAAACGAGAGCGGTATCTTGAATTTAGATAATGCTGAGGGACCAGGTACTCATTGGGTAGCGTATGCAAAGAGGGGGGATCGAGTTATTTATTTTGATAGTTTTGGCAATCTTCGACCACCGAAGGAATTGGTACGATATCTAGAAAAGACATACATCAAATATAATCGCACAGCATATCAACGGTATGATCAAAGCAATTGTGGACAACTATGCCTGCAGTTTCTGAAGGGAGTTGACAATCAATTTAAGAACCGACATTGCGTTGTATAAAGTCAGTATTCGATCAAACGTTTACGTTGACCGGTAAGAGTAGTTTGCTCTCGATAAGCTACTTTCCAGCCATAGATTTGAGCGATGGTGATTACGAACTCGGTCTGGCAGATTTTGAAACGTACCACGCGATACCGAATGTAACATTGTCTAATAACAAATTTTACTTTGACCAAGACGACAAAAAAATTGTCATTCCCGAAGGATCGTACGAACTGCATGACATAAGCAGATATTTAAAACGTGCAATATTACAACAATATCCTCGTCTCAACGATGTTGTGAAAAAGAAGATGCTCGAAAGAGAAGATGAAGGGAACGAGTATCCACTGATTATTCGAGCTAATAACAATACGATGAAGAGCGAGATCAAGTGCGCTTATCGAATAAATTTCGTCAAACCTGACAACATTGGACCGCTGCTTGGATTTTCGTCGAATCGTATGCTGGAGCCGCAACAATGACACGAATCAGACGTACCGATAAATATCGTCAACGTAAATATTATTCGCATAGAATGCAATATGACCGCTGGTGCGTACAACAACGACAAGTGCGTACATACGATACATGAGTTTTCACCGAGCGTGCCGCCAGGATATAAAATATCGGAACGCCGACGCAAATCATGTACCTTCCGATCATCGCACGGAGCATTACAGATTTAACGATACGTATTGTGGATCAAGACGGCCGATTGCTCGATTTTCGCGGAGAGGAAATCACCGTTAGATTGCATATACGCAGACGACAGCGATAACAAGGGTGTTGAATGAAATGCTAGTGTTGAACGAGCAAACGAAACAAATAAAGGACACAATTTTTGAGGCGACGACTAAGAGTACCAAATCATACGGTAAAAAGAAACTCAACATATCCAACGTTAAATTTTTAAGATCATTAGGATTCATCATTCAAAATGATTGATATCTTAAATATTGGAAGTGAGCCGGTCTTTGACGATTGCGTCATCAAGATTGAGACTCATACGTACAATCCGTACGCAAACACGACGTTTGGACATAACGATGAAATAAGAATACCTATACAACAGCAAGATTTATACATCTTGCCATGCAAAAACTTTCTCTATGTCGAAGGAAAATTGACGATAAAGAAGAAAAATAATGAATCAGTGACACCTCTTGGAAACAATTGTGTAGCATTTATGTTTGATAAAATTCGATACGAACTCAATGGTATGGAGATCGCAACAGAAACATCGGAATAACCAGTACAATCAAGAATTATGTATCGCTGACGTATGACAAGGCGCTAATTTTGCGAAACGCAGGATGAGACATTTCATCGACCATATCGGAAGGATACTTTAATTTTTGCGTACCACTCAATCTGTTGTTTGGTTTTTGCGAAGATTACAAACGTGTGGTTGTTAACGCTCGTCACGAATTGATATTGATACGAGCGCGCAGCGACAACAACTATATGGTGGGAGTTTCGATGATGGAACCGGAAATAGAATTATTCAAAGTACAGTGGCGAATGCCTCATATAATGTTGAATAAAATCAATAAACTATCTTTGTTGCGAGCTTTGGAAAGTGGGCGATATCTGAGCATGAGTTTTCGCTCGTGGGATTTATACGAGTATCCTTTATTACAAAGTACAACCAAACATTCGTGGGCTGTAAAAACGTCGACTCAGCTAGAGAAACCGCGGTTATCTTTGCTCTGCAGGCGGGCCGAAAGAATAACATGTCTGAAGATGTTACGATATTCGATGACTGTAAATTGACCAATGTGAAACTTTATTTAAATTCCGAATTTTATCCGTACGACGACTTAAATCTAGATTTTAACAAAAATAGATACGCCATCCTCTTTGACATGTATGCACGTTTTCGTAAATCATATTACGGATACGATTGTTACGAAACGCTTTTCACCGTAGGAACATTTTTGACAAAAGGACCTATTGTGGTCATTGACTGCTCGCGACAAAACGAGTTCATCAAGAGCGCTACTGTAGATGTACGAATAGAATTTGATTGTAAAGAAAATGTACTGCCGAATACTACCGCTTATTGTCTCATCTTGCACGATCGCGTTATTGAGTATTGCCCATTATCCAATGTAGTGCGCAAGATTATGTAAACTGCAACGTTTGCAAATATCCCTTCTTTTTTAATATAAGAAAGGAATAAAAATCCGATATATTTGTCGATGGAGCGTAGTCTCAAAGGAATTGTTTTTTCGTCATGATCGTTCCAACGTTTGCGGATCTGCAAGGATTCGTCGTCGGAAGGAGATTTGTCGTGAAAGAAGTGCCTGTGTTGAGAAAGGGTACAATTCTCTCTCATTATATTTTTGCAAGTCCTATACCATGGCATCTCCTTACAAAATCCGACAAATCTTGCGCTTCCTGGTTGATTGCAAATCATCATGGCTTGCGATGGGAAGACGGAATGATTCCATATAGCATGGCGGAACGTTTGATTACAACAGCTGTGATTGACATAGAAGATGAAGCTCTCATATACGTTAAAGGATGTCAGAAGAAAGAATGGTTGACAAATATGCTCGATAGCGATGCGAGGGATGATGTCATCATCGAAACCTTGGATATTGATTATAAAGATTTAGAATCATTGAATAATCTAGATGTTAACAATACTTTTCGATGTGTAAAACATTCGAAACATTGCGCGTTATAAAATGTATTTAAAATATTTAACTGATGGTTACAACGCCAGAAAGAAAAATTTTAAAAATAAAAAATATTTAACATTAATGTGTTGTATTCCTTTATCCTATCCATGTATATATTGTAGTTTAGATGCTAAATATAAGTATAAATGCAAAAACTGCTAGCTTGACACAAATGATACATACACATATATAACATATGAAATTGAGATATATAACATATGAAATTGAGATATATAAACGAAAGAGACCGAGACTTTTGTCAGTAATTGAGATATATAAACGGAAGAGAGAACGAGACTTCTGAATCTATTGTTAGAAATTAAAGATATTATGGCTGATAATAATGTTATATTAATTAACGATGAAGAAGTAATGGCAAATAATCAAAAGGAAATCAAAGTGATAGATTTAGTGAATGAAGAAGTGATAGTAGCAAATCAAGAAGAAATTGAAGTGATTGATTTGGTAGATGAAGATAACATTGAGGATGAAGTTATGGACATTGAAGATGAAAATAACGGTGATGATGATAATATTGTTGATGACATTAATGATGATGATAGTGATGACGACGATGATGCAATGAATATTGATGAAGAAGTGCTCGAAGACTCTGATTATGACAGTGATGATACTGACTTTAATATGAGTTTCAAACAAATTCTTGAATCAACGTGAAATTAATGCAGTAAATGAACTAAGAAGAATGTGCCGCGTTATATTTTACTATTCAGCAGGAAATTCTAGTTCGAGATTTTGTACAGAATGTTTTGAATGAGAATTAGAGACTTGTATTCGCACATTAATGTTCTTCGTATACACGAAATTGACTCTTTTGGCACAATAGAAGGACTATTTTGTACCGAGTGTAGAATTCCGCTATATCAAATAATGTTGTGTGATATGTGTTTTATATGTGTAAATTAAAACTATAGAGCACATAAATGCTACATATAAATTATAAAGGTACGTATGAATATTTATTTTAAATTTACAATAATTTTTTAAATTTTAAATAACTTCTTTGTTTTTATTTGTTATAATCAGTGAAAAAAGAAGACATTAACATAAATCTCGCGATATCAACCCGTATTTCTAAAAGATAAGAAAGATACAAAGCGTATCATGTATCAGCGGCAAGACGAAGGAGTCCTTAACCGTCAATAGACGTTCAGACTCGATTCATCAAGTATTAAGTGCAAGTTCTACTGACTGAATACTAAGTGCGTGCGAGTAACTTATAAGGTAAATATTATAAAAGAAAAAAATTTAAGTGAGTTAAATAAAATATAATATTAATTGTGAAATAAAATCAAAAGATGAAACCGCCAACGAGCCAAGAAAGCGTGAAAGCAGTAGACGGAGTCATCCCGGAGGAGTATCCGGAAATTTACGAGCCACTTCTGCTGGGAACATGCGTAAAAACTATAAACTCTGCCAGTGTCATCTACAGAGAAGATGACGCTCCTTTTCGAAGGATATGCGAAGACTGCAGAAGTGCGAGACTTTAATCGTATTCGAGTAGCAATAACAAACTGGCACACATTATGTAAAGTAGTGCCAGAAAATTATGAATTAAAAAGAAAATGTTTTATTTGTCATAAACTTTTAATGGAATATAATATAGCTTCAGATTGTTGCGAGTGTATTAAAGAGTTTATAATTAATAATGAAAAATATTATTGGTTAAATGAGATAGATATATTACAAGACGAAGAAAATTAAATTTAAGTTAATAAATAATATTTTATAATATTTTTTACATTTTATATTTTATATGTTATATTTTAAAATTTCAGTATTTTAGAATTTATTTTCTAATATTGTATATGTTGTATTCCATCATATTACATTCTTAAATTAATATTTTTTTATTTCGTTATGTTTTGTTATTTATGTTTAATAAAATATATTTCATTGACCTACGTAAAATTGCAAGTTTGTAATTTTTAACACGTGTCCGATAAAATGATCTTACCGTTTTAAAGATATATATTTCATACCGTCGACCTATGTGGAATATTTTCGCATGTGATATCTAATTTCGGAGTGTATCAAATGATATATAAAGTAGATAAAAAAATAAATAATATCAACCATAAAATTAAGAACAAAACTTCGATTATAGATTGTGAATTATTAGCGTACGCAATAGATAATATTGTACACTATGCATTACATGACCAATAAATGTATATTATGATAAATATTACTCGGTTTATTCTCCATTCTTCCTTTCAATTCAGCGGTTTCAGGTTGCGCTGTGATAACGAGTCGCGTGCCGACGCATCTTGTCGCGAATAATATCACTCATAATAATAATAATAAATTACTAAGTAATATTTAAAAAAATCTCCTTTAAAAAAATAATTAATTTTAAATAAAATAATTAATTTAAAAAATTAAAATTACAAAAGATATCAAGATAAAACGAGATACCTTGGTGAAAAGACAGAGAACTTAAGAAAAGAGGAAGGAAGAGAGAAGAGGAAGGAAGAGAGAAGAAAAAATGGTAAGAAAGAGAATATGATGACAGCGGCGGCGGTGGCGGCGGCGGCGGCGGCGGACCCCGCTGACCCCTCGCTTCGCGGACCCCGCGCCATATTTCACCTCCTCGCTCCGCGGACCCCGCGCTTAGTGACGCACTTCCCCCCTCCCTTGCCCTGCGGACCCCGCATCCATCGCTTATGGAACGCCCCGCGTCGCGGAACTCCTCTGCCTCTCTACCCCCCCTCGGAGCTCCCGAGTTAGAACCGGCTTTATATAGCTACTATCTGCTCTTAAGGCTCATGCTAGTTCACTGCATCTTGAATTATAAAATTCTTATAAACTACATCAAAATAAAAATGTTTGCTGATAAAATTACATTTGTACTCAAAATAGACTCGTAAAATATACTGAAAACTCTCCTTTTACTTAATCAATAAATAATCACATCTAGAAAATAAGTTGTACTTAATCAAAAAAAGAATTACAATTCAGTTCTAAATATATACTTATTCATTGATTAATGAAATGAAAGAAAAGTTTTCAGTACGTTTTACAAATCTCTTTATTGAGGGAGAACGTTATTTTATTGATAAGTGTTTCTACCTGAATTTATTTTGCAAAAATTTTTGTCATGTTTTTGACATCATAATTCAAGGTGTAATAAACCAGTAAGAGTCTTAAAAAGAACATATTAAACCAATATATTTGAATGTATTGAAATTGATTGTTTTTTCGCAATAGTGATTACGCTTATTTCGTGAACTATCATTGTAGAAATATTAGCGCATTTTGATAATTTGTATATTTATCAAGTATGTTATATTTATCAAGTATGTTAACTGTTATTGCAAATAAAAAGATTACAATTTATGTGAAAATATTTAATTTCGTATTTTCTTTGAATGATTCTATTAGGTGTACAAAAAAGTTCTGAGCTTTAAATTTCATACAACCGAAATAACAATTTAAATTTTTTTATATATTTTCCCGCCCTTTTGCGGTTTTAAAGCGTTGACATTTGGCCTTCTAAAATGTCACGGTTTGGCGTTTGATGCACATAACCTCAAAAATCAATAGTGTTTACGATGGCAATAACAAAAGAGCATATTCGATTTTCCATCCACTTCGCGTTTCATCTGAAGAAAAATGCTGCTGAAGCCACTGCAATGATTTGTGCTGCATATGGAGAGAACGCTGTAAATCATACTACATGTAAAAGATGATATCAAAAATTTCGCCAAGGAGATTTCAGTCTTGAAGATGAATCGCGTGTTGGACGCCCTCAAAAGATTGAAACGGACGAATTGCAAGCACTGCTGGATATAAACTCTGCGCAAACTGAAAAGGAGCTTGCAGAACAGCTTGGCAGCAAATCATTTCCGTACGTTTACATACGATGGGAAAGATTCAGAAGGAAGGCAGATGGGTTCCGCATGAATTGTCCGAAGACAACAAAAATCGTCGACGTGACACTGCACTCACTTTGCTTTCAAAGTTCCGGAAAAAAGATTTTCTGCACAAAATCATTACAGATGATGAAAAGTGAATTCTTTATGATAACCCTAAACGTAGAAAATCATGGGTTGACCCTGGTCAACCTTCGACATCGACGCCAAAGCCCAATATCCACGCCAAGAAAGTTTTGCTCTGTATCTGGTGGGATTGGAAAGGTGTGTTGTATTACGAGTTGTTACAACCGGGTGAAACAATCACGGCAGACCGCTACCAACAACAATTGACCAATTTGAGCGATGCATTAGAAGAAAAGAGCCATTTACTGGCCAAGGACGTCGTAAAGTGATCTTGCTTCATGACAATGCTCGACCACATGTTGCGAAAGCGACTTAGGACCATATCTTCGCGTTAGGCTGGGAACTTCTCCCGCACGCGGCGTATAGCCCAGACATGGTGCTTTCCGATTACTACCTATTCCGGTCGCTGCAGCATCATTTGGCTGATACACATTTCGTGAGATTTGAAGAGATACGAAAATGCATTGATGACTTTATCGCTTTGAAGCCGGTGAGCTTCTATCGTCAAGGAATTCACAAGCTACCCGAAAGATGGCAAAAGATCGTTGATGCAAACGAGGAATATTTCGCTGATTAATATTTTTTTGTTTGTTTTTGAATAAAGATTGAATTTTACAAAAAAAAGCTCAGAACTTTTTTGTACACCTAATATAATCATTAATTAAATATTATGTATAATTTGTAAATAATTTTCTTCTTGTCACACAACTATTTATAATATGAAGTAAATATGTACAAAATTGTAACACAAATTGATAGAATTTTATTTAAATATTATTTTTAATTAAACAATATATAGTACCAAAAAAGAAATAATGCGCGTCTATAATACAACAAACTTACTTTTTATAAAAAAGTAAAAAAAGTCGCCAAGTGTACGCCCCTAATAGCACATAATATCATTCGAATATTCTACACTCGTACTGAAAATACTGTGTTCATACGTACTATTGCCTAATATAGAGAATATTCATATGATATCTTGATGATATATCATTTCTCGTATATTCTATAAGCTCTTCTTCAGAATATATCAAATATATTTTAGCAGTACATGATATCATACGAATATTCTATATTTATACGGAATGTACTCTGATCATATCGGATATACTAAGATTATTCGTATAAAATCTATGTATCCCAAGTAGCAAGATGACGTCATTATGACGATGATTTAAGATCATTTTTTGTCAGTGTACTAAAAAACGACATAAAATAAACATAACCTTTGTCACGAAATATTATCATAAATATATTGTCATTTAATCGTCATTTTTAAGTCATTTTTAATGGATAAATAATGAAATAACATTATTATTAATTACTATCTTTCCTAATTAACTATAATATATAAATAAGAAAAATATTTCCCATATTTAATTCATTATTGACAAATTCATAAACAAATAAACAAAATATATTCAACAATTTATAAACAATTTTCATAATAAAAATGCTTCTCATTAAACATAATATAGATTCACAGATCTATATATGTAATTAAATTATCCATAAGAATTACATAAAAATTACATGCAATCGAAATTGTAAAATTAAGACTTTTATTTATATGACAATATAGTAACATTAATCGGATCTATCATATTTTATGTCAAAATTCCGTGTTTACTTATATCATCATTTCAGTTGCAGGTTTCATCCCATTATAGAAATTAAGCAGCATCAAGCAGGATCCCAAATAGGATGAATGTTGCAAAGGGGGGGATTCGTTCTGCCAAAGATAAAACTGGACAGCGCGATACGATTACCAAAAGGACTTTTATTAATTTTACAAAAACAAGTCTCTCGAAAAAATACACTTCTATCCGAAGAATCTTTTCTATAACAACGCTTCTCGCTCGCGTCCTCGTGTGTTTGTGTTCTAGAACTACGTTTAAGTGACTTATTATCAACTGTGACATCCTCCCCCTCCTTTTGGAAACAACGAAACTTTTACTCAAATTCTTACAATCTTAAACAATAGAAGGGAGAGAAGAGAAAAAAAGAAAAGAAATCACCTTGTCATGTGTTTTTACCCTTATAACTAATACTTAAATTTATAATTTTTTAACGGCTTTTTAACTTTGTCCGCTTCTTGTGGTAACGATATTAGTATCATCCTTCTTACAAACAAACGAAATGCTCTTTTCTTTGGAACTGTATAGATCTACCTTCATAGGCAGTTGTTCTGAAAGATCTGGTTCTTCTTGAGAAATTTCCAAAGGATAAATTTGTTATATTGGTCTTTTGAACACTCCGCTTTTGGTTTTTAAAACGAGTACTCTTCCCAAACCATTTCGACCTGGAATTATATCTACTACTTGGGCAAGAGGCCAGTCCACGCGCTTATGTACATCATCCACGATCAAAACGACATCTCCGATTTTTATTCTTCGTGTCTCTTTTTTACTGTCACTTAGTAGCAATTGTCCTAGATATTCAGTACGGAATCTTCTTCGCAAATCTTCCAAAATTTTCTATCTATACTTAACTTTCTTTAATTTCGTACGGTAAAGCATGTCGCAATCCGGAATTCACGGATTTCTTGTAAGAACATGGACGGTGACAACGGTTTAAGGTTATCAGGATTTTCTGAAATGTAAGTGAGTGGACGACAATTAATTATTGCCTCTGCGTCACACAATAGTATATTTAAACTTTTGTATGAGAAACTCGTTTTTCCTAAAATCTTTCGCAGCAATGTCTTTAAGACTCCTATAAGTCTCTCCCACCAACCACTTCACCATACTATTGGTAGATTGAAATATCATTTAATCTGAATTGCTGAATTGTGTTTACTGATTTTTTCCCAGTCTAATTTATTTAGTGCGTTGGCGGCGCCCGTAAAATCGGTCATTATCGATATAGTACTTGGGCGTCCGCGTCTTGCTATAAATCTGCGAAGACATTCTAGAAAATCCTGTGTAGATAATCCTAGTGCTAATTCGAAATGTACTGCTCTATACATAGCACATGTAAAAACACAAATCCATCCTTTTCCTCCACCCCACAAAATTAAAGATCCTGCAAAATCTATGCTCACAATTTCGAAAATTGTTGCATCGCGCACGCGACCGGGAGGTAGAGGAGGAACTTCACATTGCATTCGTTTTGCTTTCTGTCTTTTGCAAATAATACAGTTTGATATGATCGATTTGATTACTTTACGGAGAGAAATAATTCAAAACTTCTCACGTAAATGACTTATGATGATCTGTGTTCCTGCGTGTCCTCTATTCTCATGGCTCTCTCGAACCATCATATAAATTATGTCATGATTATTATCTAAAAGAATGGAGCATAAGAAATTGAAGTCATCCGTTTGGTTGAAAATTTTTATTTTTAAAAACGTATAAACCGTCTTGGTTTTTCATTACTTTAAAAGACGATAGCTTCTCTTTAAATCCAGTGAACATGTAATCTTGCAGGTGTTTGAGTAATTTTGTTTCCGCCACTTTTATTTTTGCAGAAGTTAGGTAAAAGTTCTTTCGCTGACCTTTGGATAGATTTGATACTCTTTGCGTATTAAGACGACTTTCTCTCGATCTTCTTTTACAATTTGCGCGGAATCTGTGCATCCACGCTAAAAATCGAATGAGTTTGCAGTTTATACAATGTAAAAAGATTGCTAGCTTTGAATTGAGGATCTTCTGTTTTGATTCTAAGCACGAGTGTCGATTCTTTGACTTCCTCTTTTATTTCTCCCGTAAAATTCCCGTTTGGTCTTGGCCATTCTGATTCCATTTCATAAAGCTATTTCGGACCTAATCACCATTTGGATTTAACCAATTGTGAAGGACTGCAACCCCGCGAAAGAAGATCCGCTGGATTTAGGTCTCCGGGTACATATCGCTATTCTTCCGGCTCGCTAAGTTACCGGTATCTCCTTTATTGTATTTTTTACGAACGTTCCCCATTGTCTATCATGTCAGGCTAACGCTGTAGTTGAATCAGATCAATACGTTGTTTTCGTGACTTTGCGTGTCAAGGACTCAAGTATATTAGCAGTGAGTCTAGCGGCTGTAGCTGCCATCATTCAAGACGTGGAATCGTGATGTAACGTTAGGTTACCCTTACCGAGTTTTCGCGGAATTTCAATCCGATTCAGCGTATGCAAGTCATCTAACCATCTTACGAATCTATCTTTCTATACGTCGATAATCTCCCAATCTGTCTTCTCCGCCCATAAATCTCTGAACATTAATTTAAGCAGTAAAGATACCGGTTCTATAAATCCAAATGGTCAAAAATTTTGTGCGTCGCTGACAAGATGATTCTTTTAGTTATGACTGCGGAGATGTTCATATTTAACTGTTGGATTGATAGCTATTGTGTCTTTCCTTTTATTTTATAAAACATCCAGCACCAGAGTCGTTTCATTTTCTAACAAATCGCCAGTGCTTTTCCATCCACGAAACGTAAAACCATAATTGCCGATGTTTCCTGCACAAACTTTTCCAGCTTATTTTTTGAGTCTATACTCGTCACACAGTTGTCTACGTAAAAAGTTCGTCTTAATTTTTTTATCGATTTCTCAGCTTTTCTCCTGTTTTCTAAACAAGTTAATGTGCCTCTATAACGGCTGCTAGTAAGAACGGATAAAGCAAACACTGTAGGTCAAACCAAACACCACACAACAATGTCGAAAAATTTTGATCTCATTATCTGTGATCCAGAAAAAACGCAAATATCCCGATCCTTTTTACTTACAACTATTTGTAAAAATGCCTTTTCTATATCTGATACTACTCCAATCTCACCTTCTCGAAATCTATTCAAAGATGCTGGTATTAATTCAATCAAATTAAGTCCCTTTTCGAGACATTGGTTCAGGAATGGGTATCCCTGTTTACGCGTTGAAGCATCGAAGACCGACCTTATTTTTGTCGTATCGTATGTTTTTACTATTGGACGATGAGATAAATAATGACTTAATTTCGTTATCGGGTACCCGTTCAATGATGTCTTCTTCTAACC
This sequence comes from Pogonomyrmex californicus, assembly GCA_024349325.1. Classification (NCBI taxonomy): domain Eukaryota; kingdom Metazoa; phylum Arthropoda; class Insecta; order Hymenoptera; family Formicidae; genus Pogonomyrmex; species Pogonomyrmex californicus. The sequence continues at coordinate 1,023,732 of JAECZD010000031.1, forward strand.
ATTCCCTGAAAATGTCATCATAGATTCTAAGAAGATTTTGCGTTGCAAATTTATCCATACATTTTCTTAATCAACAGTATCATAATTGCTAACAACAGGCAAACAATCTTCTCTCCATGGTAGCCTGATTTCGTATTGACTTCGTATCGACTTCGTATCCGCATTCAGTTTAGCTGTCTTCATTATAAATTTGCGAGTTTGTTCCCATCCCTTATTGTTTTATTCACTTTCTCATAAAACTCGTCTATCCACCTATCATTTTTAATACTCGATATTGTGTTGCAAATAATATTCTGATTCATCACTGAAAAATTACATGCGTAAGAATTGTCCAAGCTTTTTATGCGTATTAGAAATATGTAATATCGTGCTTCTCACACTCGGATTTAACTCCTCCAAACAAAGAGTGCGAAAAGAAGAAACTTCTTGTTTACCTTGAGAAACATAACCTAATTCCCTCGCAATATCGTGCGTATGTATCGTTAGCAATAACAGCTCTTACAATTTTCTCTCGTGACTGCGAATACAATTTCATTCGAAGAGTTTGTAAATATACAAATGTGTTTCGCAGAACGCGGCTAAATTGTGCTCGTCAAATGTTTTTCCATTTTCTAGTTTATTCGTGGAAGCACTATCATTTCGGAAAATACTCGGGCACATTAATAAAACATGTCGTTTCGAACACCAAATTCGCAATTCAACTTAACCTTACATTTTTGTGAAACATATCCGCGTTTTAAGCAATTAAAGCAACAATTTTCTCTTTTGATAATGTCTTTCGTTCCGTCAAAGTCAACTTACGCACGTTTTCATAATTGTGATTTTCATGATTCGAATTACAAAAAATACATTCTAATTTTCTTGGTTCTTTTGAAACAAAAAGGACGTTGGCACTAGGCATCTCTTTTGACGGTTCTACCTTGCTCTTCGGTTTCTTAACTTTCTCGTGTTCCGTCGATAACCTGAAACCTGTTAATGCCATGTCGATGCGCTCCTCGTTTTCCACTTCTATTTGCAAAAATCTGAAGAGCTTGGTAAGTCGATCAGTAGTTTCACGTTGACTGTTGGCTTCTGTTATTTCCCGCTGTCCGCTTCGCTGCTACGCACATAGAACTTCTTCCGGGAGAGACGACTCCACCAAGGGGGGGGTATAACATGACTGCGCATTTGTCTGAAGTCACTCCTAACGTTTCCAGTGCGCGTATATAACATTCCATTTTGTCATATATATATATACTTGTTAAGGGGATCCTAAAGTGACGGGAATTACCGACACATTACAGTGCACCAAAGAACATTTTATTGGCTTGACAGATTGCAAAATCCTTTCAAGCAATTAAAATACGCACAAAAAGAATATGCGAGACAATCGATTATTTAACAAGTAAATAAGAAAAAAATTAAAAAATTCACGTAATTTTAGCTCATACAGCTGTTACATCAGATCTTCGTTTCCTTAATACAAAAATTCTACAGCTCATATATACAAAATGAATACGTTCCGCACTTCGGACTAAACGGAGATGAATAAACAATACTATATTTTTGGATTTATGATTGAAAGCTTAGAAAAAAAGTTTGAGACTTAAACAGATTGTGTATGATTTTATGCGTATATATATGCATGGCGCAGATATAAAATGATAAGTAGAACAGTAATACAGTTGTAGTTGACAGATCTTGCAATAGATGGCGTTGCAGAGGAAAGATAAAGACAAACGATTTATGGGATCGATAAAACGTTCAATAAGCTTGCTTGTTAGAATAAAGTGAATTTAATTTCTTATCGAAATTGAGCATCCCACACTTCTTTTTTGTGCTATGTTTCAATTGCACAAAAGGATTTTGTAATCTGTAAAGTCAATTCAAAGATGCCGGCTATGATGTATCGATAATCCTGTCAGTATTTTCAATAAAAACAGTCAACATATAATTTGTGTTTTTACTTTAGATATATATATATATATATATATATATATATATATATAAGTTTTACACTTTCGGACAAAATGATATAGTTCCGCAGTTTGAATTACTTTTAAAGAACAATACTGAGCTTGTAAAATTATAATCCGAAGCCTAATAAAAAAGATCTATGCATCAACAATATGCGTATAATCATTTCTCACTTCGACGGAATGAGAATGAAGGACTCTGATTGATCCATTCTTTCATGCCTTACACGTTATGCAAGGGAGAAACACGATATCTTATTTCGACGAATATAAAAGTTTTGCAGCTTTGTATGTACAAAATGATACAGTTCCGTACTTCGAATTAGTTTAAAGAACAATACTGAGCTTGTAAAATTACAATCAAAAGCCTAACAAAAAAGATCTAAGCATCAACAGTATGCGTATAATTATTTCTCATTTCGACGACATCATCCGTCTTTCTTTTCGTGTACTCATCCTTGTCATCAGAATCAGATTGCAACGTCGTGATTTTATGGTAGATGGCATAAAAGGGGGTGGAAATATAACCAAGTTGATTAATTCTTTATTCATATCGGTACTGCTTGAGCGCCTACTGGAAAGCGGGAGCGCCTTTTTACTCACTTGCAAACACTAACACCCTAACCTACAACATAATAATAAATAAATCCCAATAGGTATTAACAAGTTGGGAGGATAATAACCCTACACATCTAATTGCCCAGTCGAATAATTTCTCATGCGAACGTCACCTTACCTTTTTTTTTTAACGGAGGTAGGGGAAAAATGCATTTACGCACACCTGGAGAGCAACCGTTCCCTCCAGGTAGTGTGGGACTCACTCCGATAAGCGGAAATACCCACTAAAACCCCTCCTCAGGACAGAATACAACCTCGACACATAATGGGAAGGACCTGGAACGCCAGATATAACTTCAGGACCATCCCAAGCCATAGCGATAAGCCACATCCATCACAGTTGACAACAAAAACTACATGAAAATAAAACCTGCTAAAAGGTCTACAGTGGGGGATGTCACACGGATATGACGGATGACGTCTCACCGGGCATCCAACACAGTGAATGAAATATATATGTAACAAGTAAAGGGAAGTGACAAAGACCGACACGACCACAAGACAGCAACAAGACGCGGATTACAGTAGGTAACATATAGGGAGAGAAGGAGACGAATGGCAACTGGAGTCACCAGACATCATCACAAGAAACGACAACGAGGAACATGTAGCGCAATACGGGGTACGCGTAACGCGGGCGATGCATTGGCCATGCGGGGAAGGCCAATCCCATCTCCCGACGGAGCGGGGAGCACCGAGACTCAAACGACGAGTCTAACGGCGCTATTCGTCCGATAAAGGACCTCGCTGTCTCGCCCTCTCCGCACACTCTTTGACAAACATGACATCTTCGGCAAAGGAAGCGACGAGCCTCCAATTCTCCTCGCTGGAGAGCATAATCGAAACGATCGTCTCGTCGTTCAGGGCCCGACCCACACTACTCGCTAGAACGTCCCGAAGAAAAGACCACGCCTCGCAATCGGCCAACGTATGGGACGCATCGTCGATCCCAAATTCGCAGTGCTCGCGGCCGTCTGAATGGTATCTGCCTATTCTTTTAAGATACACACTAAAACACCCATGACCCGTGAGGAGTTGCGTCAGTCTGAACGACAGTCCGCCGAAATCACGCGACATCCATTCGAGAAAGTGGGGCAGAATAATCTTTCTAGTACGAGGAGAAGGATCCTCAGGGCCCATCTCCTCGATATGCGCTCGCCACATGTTAAGCATGAGTTCATTCCCCTTCGATTTGATAGCCAATCGAGCTCTGTTCGAGATAGCGCGACCGTCACGGTGTTCGATTTGCGAGATCATATTGTAAACATATCTTCGGTTCTCCGCCATCAACCGAAACGGGGGTATCCTGGCCAACAAGGTGGCCGCTACAAAGGAGACCGTGCGATAGGACGATGTCACCCTAATGGCCAGACGACGCTGCACTCTATGTATAAGCCGCAGGTTTTTATTACTAAATACGCGATCCGATGCCCACACCGGGGCCGCGTAAAGCATTACGGAATGGACAACGCTCGCATACAGCATACGCTTACCGGTCGAAGGCCCACGAAGGTTGGGCATTAGCGCGCTAAGGGCGTTAAGAAATTTCCCCGCCTTCAACGCTACGCCACTCAAATGATCGGAGAATCACCATCAGTCATCGATGACCACTTCCAGATATTTCATCGATGCCTTGGTCACAACCGAAACGGAATCGAACACGGATCGGAAGGGTTCCGATTTGACTCTTCGGCGAGAAGAGCACCGCCTCGGTCTTGGGCGGGGAAACCTCCAAGCCCAACGCTCTGATGTGCTGTAAAAGCACCTCGCATACGATATTCGCTTTGTTGTACAGCACTTCTCTGTTCTCAGCCGCCACGAGCAGCAAAGTGTCGTCGGCGAAACAAACAGCGTGCACACCCCGCGGAAAGCCCACACTAAGTATGGAGTCATACGCTATGATCCAAAGGAGAGGGCCCAAAACAGAGCCCTGAGGAACACCGCATGACATCGTGTAGGAACGCGACATTCCACTACTTTTAACCGCGATAATCGACCGATCGGAGAGGTAGTCCATTATAATATTTACAAGGTAGGAGGGGACCTCCTTACCAATCAGAGCCTCGACTATACAGCCCCAGGGGAGCGAGTTAAAAGCATTCTTGATGTCGATGCTAATCGCAAGACACAGTTTGCCCTCGACAGTATACCCACCAACGATATCTCGCACCCTAATAATCGCATCGCACGTCGATCTACCAACCCTAAAGCCATATTGGTTAGGGTTTGGGCCACTGTTCGGAAGAGATCGCAGGTGGGCCAAGATCCTGTTCGCAATAATACGCTCCAAGATTTTACCCATGTCGCTAAGCAGACAGATGGGAAACGAAGAGGGCGAATCGTCCTCCTTTCCAGGCTTATGGATGAGGACTAGCCTCGCATGTTTCCACGACGCGGGAAATACGCCCTCGTTAAGGCATCTCGAGAAACAGGTAACGAGGCAGCGATCGTTAACAAGGTGAGCCAGGGAGGCAACAGCAGCCGTGATACCGTCCAGGCTCGGAGCCGCTCTACGGGAGCAAGACTTCTTAAGCGCCAAGTCAACCTCGACGCAGGTGACTTCCGGAACGCGACCGACGACGCCCGGTCTCTGCCACGCAACCCTACTCCTATCGGGAAAGAGCAGGCGAACGATGTCTCCGATACGAGACATCGGAAGATAGTCCACCGGAGCGAGGGACTCACGCATTCTAACACGCTTCATGATTATAATGTAAGGTCGACCCCACGGGTCTCTGTCTATCTCACCGATGAGGTCATTCCACGCCGCCTGTTGAGACTTGTTGATCGCAACCTTGATCGCCCTCATACTTCTAACAAAGGAACGGCGCAAGTCACCCAGATCCTCAGGCGGATTCCTCTTCATTCTCGCTCGAGTATAGAGTCTCCTCGCCCTGATACAGACGGAACGAAGGGCCGCAATCTCATCGGACCACCAGTAGACCTTCCTTCGATGATTGGTCCTGATCCTGGGCATAGAGGAATCGCACGCGGAGGAGATATCATCCATGATCCGCTTCGCCAATTGATCCGCACTCAAACCAGCCTGGCCGGCTTCGTCGAAAGCCGAGGAGAGGGAGAAGGCCCTTTTAAACTTGTCCTTATCGATCTTATCAAAACTCCAACCTCTGACGGCGCATCTCGTAAAGGACTCTCTGGAATGCAGATTCGCGATATCCCAGTAGATATAATTATGGTCCGAGAACGAACAATTAACGACGTCCACCGTACATCTTACGAACCCCCGAGAGGAATCACTGGGCACGAGACACAGGTCGATGACGGACTTACCCTGTGCCCTCTCAAATGTCGGCACACCCCGATCGTTCACCACCCGGAAGCTGGCCATGTTTAGCCAATCCTCCAGGGCCCCGCCCCGATCCGTGGTGATTCGGTCCCCCCAGCTAGTGGATCGAGCGTTAAAGTCCCCCGCTATAATGGTGCGATATCGAGAGTCGACAGTCAGGTCGTGCAGTTCATGAAGGAGCAAACCGAATTCCGCCGCGGATCTACTCGGAGGAGAGTAACAACTCACGACGCGCAGATCATTGATCGAAACGACCACATAGTCAGCTCCACGTTTTACAAGCGTGGAAGAAATGATCCCCCTGTTATACAGGACCAAAATGGCGCATACTTGGCTACTGGATGTGTATCACATACCTGCTCCAGAAGTCTTGTAGGGATCCGAGACAACAGCAACGGATATCCTGCGCTCCAACATCCAACGAACCATAAGGTCCTGAGCCCTCCTGTCATGGTTGAGGTTAATCTGGAGCACTCTAGCCATTGTTGGTTTCTATGCAAACTTCTTCCGCGGGGGCCAGCCTCCGAACTGGCTTCAGTTTGCCGGGGAACTTAATTGCACCACAACGAGCACTACCTATCCGATGGTTGTACTGAATTCCGGCCTCAAAGCACAAAACGCACCTTAAGTCACCGGCACAAAGTTTAGCGATATGGCCCTTTTCACCGCACTTGTGACAGGAGCCCGACCTGTCCATCCCGCTCTTACAGGCAGAACTGAGATGGCCAAAATCCAGGCAACGAAAACACTGGGCCTTGCGCTGAGGCATCAGCGAAACCCTGATCCAGGACTAACCGATAGTCAGGCGACCTTCCCGAGCTAACTTCAACGCCGCGACGAGAGGACACTTAACCCACACTACGTTTAGTCTATTCGTGAGTTTAAAAGGCTCACTTGGAACAACACTATCCGGTTTGCAACCGGCAAACTCCACAATCGCGCGAACGATTTCCTGGCCGGTGACGGAGTCATCCAAGCCGTACAGCTTGACTTCTGCCATACGAACCGGACGCGAGACCTTGACACTCGGACTGGCCACCTGTTTGACTTTCTCTGCCAAGTCCGCCTTGGCAGAATTGTCCTCCCCCTGGACCTCTATAAGGATGTCTCCGGAGCCCGTATATCTAATCCTCGAGCGAAGAATATCGAGCTGGTTGAGCACCACCATTTCCCTGATCTTCCGGAAAGAACTTCTTTCGGAAGTAACACTCTTATCTTTGAAGTTGATGATGACGACGGATGATCTGGGAGGGCGACGTTTGTCCCCGCGGACAGCCGCAGAGCCAGAGCCCGAACCCTTTCCCTCCTGATTCCTTCCAATCCTGACATCCTTTCCCTCCTGAGGGGTTCCCTTCCCCCCTTTCCTCAGACTGGGTAGAGGGGGGGAGGGAGAGGAGAATCTCTCAGGTCCTTCCTCAAGACCCTTCTCCTTTTAGTCCTTCTCCCCACGGATCTTCACTCCGTGTCGGTTGCGGGGAAACACGTCGGTAGTCGACGGATCAGAAACATCAGGGAAAGATCTCCTGGACAGAGATGACCGACGCCTCTCAATAGGGGGCTTCACTCCACTGGAAATCTCCCTGATCTCCACCTTCTTGAGAGCGCCTGTTTTCCTCTTTCCTTCAGGCGCGGACAGCGCTTGGGGGGCAAGGAGACCGTGAGAGGAGAACAGGTCGACTATACGACTAAAAATCGCCGTAGCTACTCTTTCCTCTACCACAGGCAGGCTAAACGACTCCTTACTTGTCTGAGCAGTCGTGGCACACGCCTCACTGTAGGATTTCTTCTAGAATCCCCCAGAGCGTCCTTAGGCGGGGACCTCTTTTTAGGCCGGGGAGGAGAGGAAGAAATCTCCTTCGCCGCCACGGGGAAGTCCACAGCCCTCTCACTGCAGCTCCTGGACCTTTGGTTCTCCAACATCAGCCTCTTGTTCTCCCTTTTAAGGGAGAGGATTTCTTTGTGAAGAGACTTGACCTCCCGCGTGAGAGACGCTACCGAGCGCCTGAGCCTGTCGTCGTCAGACTTGGACTCGGCTCTTCTAGTCAGTTCTTCCGAGATGATCTTCATCTTCCCAAAGTACGAGGAACCTGCCCGAGAATTCCCCCTTCAGTTTCTTGTAGCGAGACCATAGCGACTCGGCCTCGTCCGCAAAGTAGGCCAACCTCGCTCCGAGGTGAACCGTCGGCATAGGAGATCCACGGGGTCGTCAATCTTCTCCTTCTCCTTAGCTTCGTCACCAGAATCATCACTGTCCATGATGACAGCTTTCCTCTTCCTCGTAGAACGCGATCCCACGCTGTTGGTGATGGACATTCGGTTCTCCTCAGGACGGGACATGTTCCACCCGACTTCACCAGTGGGCCAGGAGGTAGCCGCCTCTTTCGGAGTGGGCGTATAGGGGCCCTTATAGTTGGAACCTGGAGGACGGCCCCTGAGTTTTGGCTTAGCCAAAGCCGCTTCGTCCAGTGGCAAAGGGTCGTACGAACCGATCGAACGATCCCCCAGCGTCGGCGATGGGGGGACGATGTCCCCCAAACTCAGTCTCCTAGGCGTCCCAGGAGAGAGACGCTCCACGCGCATCCTGACTTTCTCGCAGCCAGTAACCCTTGGCCCGCGCGGGCCCACGGGAGTAGTCATACTCTTGTCCAATAGAGTAGTCTCGGTCGATTTGAATGATCCATCCGGTGAGATTGATTGTTGCAGATCCATTCCTGTGTGATGATATAAGCGGTTCGCCCATCATGGGAGCCCTACCGCGGTAGGGCTGCTTCCCCGTTGAAAAGATATCCCTAGTGAAGAGTACAGAAGCCGAGAAGCGGCTTGTCAGGCGGCCCACCCTATCTGCACTTGTAATAAAGACTCTACTAAAAAGATTACGGGATAGGCCCGCGCCATAAATGATGCTAAAGGTTTATCGTCACCCCTATTACACGGACCCGTACCCCTCCGAAGGGCGGACATCCGTGTCTTAGGCTAGACGGTGCAATTTACCCTATGCAGCTCCAGGTATGGGAGAATACTGGCCACATAACTCCCCACATACACGCCTTCGAGCCCCCTTCAACCCCGATATAGGCTCCAGTCACTGGGAGGAGAGCGGCCATCACGACATGGGGGTTCACAGGATCTTTGCCTGCAGTCTCCCGGAGGAGGCTGCAGGACTTACGGTTACCCATATTACTACCTCAGAGGTCGTGACGCCAGCCTCAACCTCCCAGCCCGGTCGGGGGGCAACAATCTTACCTAGTATAACAAATCATAACCAGACGAGACGCAACGGCTGAGGCAGGTAAAGTGCGTTAAAACGCCTAGTGACCATAGCTTGGCCATGTGTACTAAAACCCCCGAAAAGGGGAATAGAAAACCATCTTGGGATATAAAACATGGAGATTTACCTCCAAACAAGCAAAACGCCGGTGATACTCGTGTAGTATAACACGTTATTTCAAAAAGAGAGAGACAAAAATTTGTTGTCCATTTTGTTATACAAAACCATTTTCTTCCTTTTGAATGCTATATAATAAATGCGATAGAGTTATGTCAAAATTATCGTTAATTCTTTCTTCTTATAATTCCTTTGGATCTATTTGTAATCATAACAATAACAATGAAAATAATAATAATAATAATAATAGTAATAATAATACTAAATATTCTTCTATCGAATCCAAGCATCTCCGCATACATCAAAATTTTGCGCATTCTTCACTCTCTCCAACAAGGAGGAATAAGTGCTTTCAAAAATAAATACGCATTAACAAATCTTAGGCATAAAACACTTAAGATAATTTTCTTTTCTAAAAAAAAGAGAGAGTGAACGATGCGCATAATTTAATCTTAAGTATTGCGAATAATGCAACGGCATGTAAGCGAAGACAAGGAAAAACGAGGAAATAAGGAAGGGATTTTGATGGTCGCCTGTTCCTTCTTTCTTCCTCACATAAAAAAAAAGGAGAGATGAAACCGAGAAAAAGGAGGAGAACCGAAAGAGAAGAATCATTATCTTATTGCTGCAAATGTTGTGCATCCCCAACATTTGTCTAAGGCGGGGGGTGTTACGTCCGGGGGACTTCACGAATTCTTCTCTTTCGGAAAAAGATAACGGTTGCTAATCGGAAAACAAAGCACCTCGAATGATCTAGAAAGACCCTAAATAAATATACAAAAATTCCTCTCGCGATACATCTCGCTATCAAAAAATAATTCTTTGCGAAAGAGCTTTGTCGGCGCCGAAAGATTTATAACATATTGATAAAATTCGAAATATGAACAAAATCAAATTCTTGACGGATGAGAAACGCGTCGGATCGTTCGAGGGCGACACCCCCCAAACTGGTGGGGAAACTAAGGAAACGCCAATTAAGAAGAAGCGATTAGTGGCCGTTGGCGCACACACCAATGAATAATTGAGGGTGTGGAATGGCGGATGAAGTTTTCACTAACAAATTCCATTATTCGCTAAGAAATCCGAAAACATAAAAACAACTACAATTCACAGAACACCGCTCCCCTCTTTTCTCTATACTCGCAATTTTTCTAAACTATTATTCGACAAGCCAACGCGGAAATTCATCACGCCCTCAGATATTCCTACCTTTCCAGAACCCTTTATAAACTGCGACTTGGAGCGGATCTCTCTTCTCTTCGCTCCACACCTTCGAGAACGCAACCATTCAAAGCTGTTACCGAAAAATTCCCAGTTAGAATCTATGCGCGAACTTCAATTTTTGGGTGATTCACGATCCAGCCAAGGCACCATAACTCTCGTCCATCACCTGCGCCTCGCCACAGCAAAAGTAAGTCCATCTTTATTATTCTTTTCCATAGTTGACTGGCTGTTTGGTTCGCGATTTTGACTTAATTGTTTTCTTAAATCACTTCAACATTCCAAATTGACAAGCCGCCGATTGACTCGGTGAAGCTGCCTCCTCCGATTCCTCAACATTCCAAATTGGCAAGCCGCCGATTGACTCGGTAAAGCTGCTCTACCATGGTTCCTCAATTTACTTCTCTCAACTTACTCACTCTCTCTCACCTAACTCTTATATTTACATAGTGAACCAAACGAAAGCCATCCCGAATAAACAAACGAAGCGGGCATTGTGACACCGTCGGGAGAAGCAAAACAAACGGATTCGTCGCGAAACCAAACACGCCGAGGAACTCGCGGAGCGGTTAATCGAGATAGAACCGAGACTCGCTAACATCTCTTTGCAAGAATACGCCACTGCCCTCCGCTCCGCGGCTGAATTCGAACATCAATGCACTCCAGAGAACTTCGACGTGAAGAAGTTCTATCATCTCGTCCGCCAATTTCCTCGCTTTCCCATTCATTCACCACCAGGAACCTTTTACATAAAAAGAAAATTTAAGCCCGATAATCAGTTTTGGGAGCAAATCTCAAAACATCAACTTCACGATATTATCTCTATGTATATTTCCCGCGATCCTCTTCCCTATCTCGTCTCTGTGAAAGCTTTCCGCAGAGCTCATCTTAATCCTCCCCCACACCTTCAACCCGATCCCGTCGACATACTCGCACTAACCAACTTTTTCTCCTAATTAGAGCAATTGGGAATTTAGAGACCGGATTTTCAATTATATAAAGTTTTGTGTATAAAAGTTTTGTAAACAATGATTTTCCATATTCAAGTGTAGAAAGTGGATTTTTAATTATATAAAGTTTTGTGTATGAAAGTTTTGTAAACAATGATTTTCCATATTCAAATTTAGAGAGCGGATTTTCAATTATATAAAGTTTTGTGTATAAAAGTTTTGTAAACAATGATTTTCCATATTCAAGTGTAGAAAGTGGATTTTTAATTATATAAAGTTTTGTGTATGAAAGTTTTGTAAACAATGATTTTCCATATTCAAATTTAGAGAGCGGATTTTCAATTATATAAAGTTTGTGTATGAAAGTTTTGTAAACAATAATTTTCCATATTCAAATGTAGAAAGCGGATTTTCAATTATATAAAGGTTTATGTATGAAAGTTTTGTAAACAATAATTTTTCATATTCAAATGTATACTCTAACATTTGTGCTACTTCGTACGAGCGTAGAGTTAAGATGTTGTATTTCCTTTTTTATTAAATCGTAGTTAACCCGAATTGTGTTTCTATTTATTTACTTAAAGAAAAATCTTGATCCCGAATCAGTCACGACTCCCTGAAGATCGCACGAGATCCATCCCTGGTTAAAGAGATTCAGTTCTCTGACCTAAAACGGAGCACCGACCGCGCTAGCGCAGGTAAGGGGTTATAGCGTCACCGACGTTGATCCATTCCCTGTACTCTTAGGGCGCGTTCGATTCGCGGATCGATCCCACGACGTCGATCCGAAAGAGCAAAGACAGTTCCGTGCGTCCACCCGAGTTCCCCCTCCTGACCAAAAAATATTATTTTTCCTCTCGAACCTCGGACGTAACAATATTATATATTTGTAACGTCCAATAATAATGTGTAATTATATATATATATATACATATATATATATATATATACATATATATATATATATATATATATATATATATACATATAATAATATTTATAATAAAATATTATTAAAATGTAAATATAATACCAATGCAGAATTCCGTTGACTATCGTTTTGATTCTAATATTTTTGATATATGCATGATTGAAATAGTTAACAAAACGTGCATATACAGACATTTGCAAAAAAGATTATACTTTATTGCATTGTTACATACACAATTTATTAATTCATTCTCTTGTTTACTATCGCACATCAAATTTATTTCGGATAAATTTATTTCTCGAAATCGGCCGCTGCGAGGCATACACACGCAAGACGAGGCACGTACATGTGCGCTCGGCGCTCGGCAACAGGGGTTGGCAGAAGAAAACAGAAATCATCCTACTCTCTCGCACCGATGCGCTGTGAGTAAAGAATAGGAATATCATTGTACTCTCTCGCGCTCTCGACGCGTATGAGAAGGAAATAGAAATATTATTATTACTCTTTCGCGCTCCATGCACCGTACGGTCATCGAGCGTTTTCGATGTTACCTGGTCACTGCTCGTTATTGTTGATATATATAGTATGAATTAAAAAGAGTAAGCAGATATGAAAATAATGTATGAAAAAATTCAAAAATTGTTATATGCTTTACTTGTCATACTCATAATGACCTGTTATATAATTTTATAAGATTATAATAACTGAAGAGTCTAATAAATGAGTGAGAATAAATACGAAATTATTTTCTTATTACAATCTTATTGTATACCGACCATTGTATATATTTCAACTCTTAAAAATTTATTATATTTCAGATAATTAATTACAAATTCAACAAGTTGCGCATATTTTTGCTTATATCAAACAAAAAGGAGAGAGAAAGAAGAAATAATATAATTTGATTATTTCATTTATCGTTCAATAAATGTCTTGTCGAATTTATAAGTAATTACTCAAAACTGTGAATTTCTTAAAGATTTTCGAAACATATATTATACATTTATACTGAAAAAATAATTTCATAGACATTCTTATTTATTATACAATTATAATTTTTATACATAAAATTATATACAATTATATATAACGATTTCTCTTCATGCATTATTAATGTCTGTTTATTCTTTTTAATTCTTTCGCTATACTACGTTAGCAATAATGAACGATAATCAAAAGACGTTGGATCATCGCACGGCGCATACTACGCGAAAAGAGTACGATAATATTTCTATTTCCTTCTCATACGCGTCCGAAGCGCGAGAGAGTACAACGATATTCCTATTCTCTACTCACGGTGCTTCGGTGCGAAAGAGTAGGATGATATTTCTATTCTCTTCGGCCAACCCAACCGAGCGCCGAGCGCACATGTACGTGTCTCGTCTTTTGGTGCGTGCGTGCGTGCGTGCGTGCGTGCGTGCGTGCGTGCGTGCGTGCGTGCGTGCGTGCGTGCGTGCGTGCGTGCGTGCGTGCGTGCGTGCGTGCGTGCGTGCGTGCGTGCGTGCGTGCGTGCGTGCGTGCGTGCGTGCGTGTGCGTGCGTGCGTGCGTGCGTGCGTGCGTGCGTGCGTGCGTGCGTGCGTGCGTGCGTGCGTGCGTGCGTGCGTGCGTGCGTGCGTGCGTGCGTGCGTGCGTGCGTGCGTGCGTGCGTGCGTGCGTGCGTGCGTGCGTGCGTGCGTGCGTGCGTGCGTGCGTGCGTGCGTGCGTGCGTGCGTGCGTGCGTGCGTGCGTGCGTGCGTGCGTGCGTGCGTGCGTGCGTGCGTGCGTGCGTGCGTGCGTGCGTGCGTGCGTGCGTGCGTGCGTGCGTGCGTGCGTGCGTGCGTGCGTGCGTGCGTGCGTGCGTGCGTGCGTGCGTGCGTGCGTGCGTGCGTGCGTGCGTGCGTGCGTGCGTGCGTGCGTGCGTGCGTGCGTGCGTGCGTGCGTGCGTGCGTGCGTGCGTGCGTGCGTGCGTGCGTGCGTGCGTGCGTGCGTGCGTGCGTGCGTGCGTGCGTGCGTGCGTGCGTGCGTGCGTGCGTGCGTGCGTGCGTGCGTGCGTGCGTGCGTGCGTGCGTGCGTGCGTGCGTGCGTGCGTGCGTGCGTGCGTGCGTGCGTGCGTGCGTGCGTGCGTGCGTGCGTGCGTGCGTGCGTGCGTGCGTGCGTGCGTGCGTGCGTGCGTGCGTGCGTGCGTGCGTGCGTGCGTGCGTGCGTGCGTGCGTGCGTGCGTGCGTGCGTGCGTGCGTGCGTGCGTGCGTGCGTGCGTGCGTGCGTGCGTGCGTGCGTGCGTGCGTGCGTGCGTGCGTGCGTGCGTGCGTGCGTGCGTGCGTGCGTGCGTGCGTGCGTGCGTGCGTGCGTGCGTGCGTGCGTGCGTGCGTGCGTGCGTGCGTGCGTGCGTGCGTGCGTGTGCGTGCGTGCGTGCGTGCGTGCGTGCGTGCGTGCGTGCGTGCGTGCGTGCGTGCGTGCGTGCGTGCGTGCGTGCGTGCGTGCGTGCGTGCGTGCGTGCGTGCGTGCGTGCGTGCGTGCGTGCGTGCGTGCGTGCGTGCGTGCGTGCGTGCGTGTGTGTGTGTGTGTGTAGTGGAAGAATATGCAATGTTATCGCAAAATCTAATAAAATTATATACATGTTTGTACTAGATATCATAGACAACTAGTCAATAGCAATAGTACAAATAGTTCCATGTCTTTCTATAGCAAAGAGTCGCTTCACTACGTATGTGTATGTGCAATATATACATGTTCTCTTTGAGAAAAATACATATAGTGTTCTTCGTATCCTGGCCTATAAAGATATTGGACATAGCGAACGTCGTGAAGAATGACTACTGCATTGACAATACATGTATACAATATATACATGTGTTTTTATTTATTTAGTAAAATGATAAGATAAAAATTAATATGAGTAAACGAAATTAGTCATGTCGATAATATAGACTTTTTAAATTGTCGTTTGTTACCGACATTTCTTTAATTCCGTTTAGATGGCATTAACGGACGACCGTCCATTTCGTCCTCCGCTTTAGGATCCCCTTAACGATAACCTCTTGTTTCCTTTAACTGCATTTTGCAATACTTGAGACTTAATAATTCGCGAACATAGAACTCCACTATCATATCGTCTCGCCCAAAACGATTTTTTAAACTTGCTATAATCGCTTTCTCGTAATTTTCTCCGGTAGGAGGAAAACTTTTCACGAGTTCGTTTGCGAGAATCTGGAACAGTAGCTTGTTGTAGATATTGGAACTTATCTTCACTGCTTATCAAAGGGTCATCGTTTATTTTCTTAAGCTGGCTCCAAAAGCCATTCCTTGATGTTCCCACTGAACTTTGGTAATTCCAGCTTGGGAAATTTTGAGGTTATATGAGTTTGTTGGGACTGTCCTCATGCATTGATGACATTATCCTCGATATTTTCATCTTCGCTGTAAGATAATGTGTTTTATATGGATCGTCCGATTCCAATTCTTTCGCAATCCGCATCACTTATGTCGGATTGGAAAAGCGCTTGATTATATGCCATATGTACCGCCTCTAGCTCCGTCATCTTGGTTTCTAAAAACTGGAAAGCCACTAATTTTTCTTCCTTTGGACAATCGCTTTCCATTTTTTGTTGTAAGCAGTGAGAGCTTTCTATTAAAACTATACGAAGGGCCTTTCTTTGCTTCTTAACAGCATCCATCTTGTCTATCCTCTCACTATTATAAAAATCCGAACAACAAAATCAAAAGAAATCCCTTCTTCTTGCAGGTCCTGTCACGGTCGTCAGATGTTGCAAAGGGGGGGTTCGTTCTGCCAAAGAGAAAACTGGACAGCGTGATATGATTACCAAAAGGACTTTTATTAATTTTACAAAAACAAATCCCTCGAAAAAATACACTTCTATCCGAAGAATCTTTTCTATAACAATGCTAGAGATTCTTTAGTAAGAGTCTAACCATCAGAAACTCGATTTTAAAGCGTTTTGATTGGTCCGCCATTTTTTCTCTAATTTAAAAGGGGGTAGCTTCAGCGCAAGCGTATAAAACAGAACTGCCAGAAACGGCACTCTGCATCACGGCAGCATCGGTGGTGGGGCGGAAGTGGGGACAGCGCGAAGCACGCACACGGAACACGAGCCACATCCATGTGCGCTTGGTGTTTCGACTACCTTCGGATGGTAGAAGAGAATAGAAATACTATCCTACTCTCTCACGCTCGAAGCGCTGCGTGAAAAGAATAGACATACTATCATACTCTCTCGCACTCGCAGCGCATTGAGCGCGAGAAGAGGATAGAGATACTAATCATACTTTCTCGCGCTCGACGTGCTGTGAGAAGAAGATATTACCGTTCTCTCTCGCCCTCGATGAGTCGTACGATTTCGAGCGTTTCCAATGTTTCTCGATTACCGCTCGCTATTCTTGCATACTATAGCATCTATTGGGGAAAAAATAAGCAGTATTAATAATATGAATGAATTGCAGAATTGATAATATGAGCAGAATTAATAAAACAAAAATGAATTTATTTTAATAAATATTATATGTTATACATAATATCATATAATAGTTTCTTAATTATGTCATTCTTCTTCTTAATTATTCTATCCAGTTTGATTTTTTATTTATGGTTTACATTGCAAATGTTTATCATATGTTATTTTTATTTATCACGAAATTATTAATATTTTTATTCTATACGTTCATAAATTAACGTATAATCAGTAGTATTAGAAAATGAATATTAATATTATTTTCATAAAGATTAACATTATTTTGACAAAAATACGTTCAAATTTTACATTAATTCTTTTATTCCTCGCAGCAAAGAAATTATAAATTTTAACAAATAAAGAAAAACGAACGCCAAAACAGTTACCAGCACAGTTACTCTTTTTCGCGCGCAGGTTTAATTTTTTATTGTAAATTCAAACATGTATCAATGTTACGTGGCGATTATTTGTCAGATTTTATTATTTGGTTTTATCATTTGATTATTATTATTTGATTTGTTTCATCGTATCAGGAGTTTTAAGTAACTTATTTTTCTTAACTTATTTTCATATAATATTACATATTTTAATACATTATGTATCGAGTTAGCCAAATAGCATTTCGGAAAAAAGCCGAGTTACACCTTTTCTTAAAAGAGATAGAATTTTTGAAACCGTTTTCACGAATGCGACGTAGTGTTTGTGCGATACCGCTGTATTGTTCTATTTCACTCGCCGCTTGTAAACATTTGACGACCAACAAGCGAGTTCTGTAAAACCTTTTTGTTTCACATCACAATTCACAGTTCATGCCAAGATGAAGCAGAATAAGGGACAAAGCAAAGGACAATAAAGTTATCGTAAATATTAAAAAGTAATAAAATGTATTATTATTTAACATGTTAACTGTTACGTCGAGTCCTACAGACCGGCATTAAACTTTCCGTTTACGCTGCGTCGGTCTCCACGAACCGGCGTTTGACTTTTGCTAATTATTTATGCTTCGGCTTATGTATCAAGCATGTCAAGTAGCGCGAACGGAAAGCAAAGTCAAGCAAAATCGACGTAGTAGTTAACGTATTAATATTTAGTTACATATTATGACATATTATGACATGATGTTCCTGCCTAAAATGTAATCTTAATACATCATGTATATCAATATCTATGCATGCTACGTATTTATAAACAATGTGTGAATGTTGCGTGTATATGCATTTTATATATATATATATATATATATAGCAAAAATTTATAAATGTAAACATTAGTAGGATATGTCGATATTTATTTACTTTTTGTTGTATTCCTGCGTTTTTAGCTAAGGAAATGGGATATATATAATATATTGTTGCGGCCGTGCGGTGTTCCGTTCGGCGCTGCCCCGTGAAATTAATCAATATCAATCGATAAGAGTTTGAATGAGAGGATCGGCCCTTCGCAACGCGTCGTTCTCCGACTGTTATACAGATTTCACGGCCAGATTCCGCGGTGGCCGGATGCGTTTCTGTACCGATGGTTAAATAAAGAGCGAGCTTTTTCTTTAAACAGTGTTCTTCCTTTCCGAAAGCGCCGAGTATCGCGATCTCGGAAAGTAACGCCGCGAACGCGACAATTTAGGGGGCTCGTCCGGAATCGAATTTTTCGATCCGTGTGTGTGTGTGTGTGTGTGTGTGTGTGTGTGTGTGTGTGTTGGTGTGTGTGTGTGTGTGTGTGTGTGTGTGTGTGTGTGTGGTGTGTGTGTGTGTGTGTGTGTGTGTGTGTGTGTGTGTGTGTGTGTGTGTGTGTGTGTGTGTGTGTGTGTGTGTGTGTGTGTGTGTGTGTGTGTGTGTGTGTGAGATAATGGCGGAGCGACAAACGGAAGAGACGGGGACTGGACAGGAAGAGGCGAAAGGTCGGAGAGTGGTCTCTGCAAGAAAAAGGGCCTGTACTCGAACGGAAGGACCGGAGGCGTCTCCGAACTTGGAAGAGATTCTTCGCTTGACGCTGGAGGAGCTTCGCTCTCTGAGGGAGGAGCGCGCTTGTCAAGAGACGGAAACATCTTCAATGCCCGGTCCGCAGGAAGAGATTTCGCAACGTCCGATATCAGGCCAGTCATTTCCTTTTTCAAATTTTAGTTCCGACTTGAAACTTAAGCCCGATACTTATGACGGTAGTGTTCCGTTGCGCGAATATCTTACGCAGTTTAATTTAATTGCGCGGGCGAATAATTTGGGAAATGCGGAGAAGGCTGTTGTATTAGCGTCATGTCTCCGAGGAAAAGCGCGTGCGATTTTGGAAGGGAGCACGGATTTGAGAACTCTCAATTTGAAAATTTGGTCGCGCGTTTAGAGCTACGTTTTGGAGAAAATTTATCCTCGCAAAATTATTATTATCAATTTACGAATCGAAAACAGAGATTCGGAGAAGATTTAGCTGCATTAGGCTCAGATATCGAGCGTTTATCTCGATTAGCTTATCCTGAATGTTCTCCTGGAGTTCGTGACAAAATTGCTTGTTCTCAATTTGTAGTTGCATTGTCTGATGTGAATGTTAAACAGACATTGCAGCTAGAAGGGTTAACATCTTTGAGAGCCGCGGTAGAAAGGGCTTTGGCTATTAAAATTATTAGGGAGAATTGTTTAAAAGTGCGGAGAAATTTTGATTTTAAAGAGGTTAAAGATTGCTCGAATTATAAGAGCAATCCTGATTTAAACGGGTTCAAAGTAGAATCTCATGGAACGAGGGGTTTGAATTTTAAGAAGAAGAAGAATTTTAGAATTCAAGGAAAAAAGGAATGTTGGCAGTGCGGAAAACAAGGGCATTTCCGTTCCGAGTGTCCATCACTTTCTGTTTCAACAGGGAAAATAGGTTTTGTCGAACTTTCAGGGGCGGGCTCGACAAATGGAAGAAATGCCCCGGGTGTTTGTAGGCGTTTTGAGAGAGGGTGTGAAAAATTAGGAAATTTTGTTTTCCAAGGCTCTCTTAATGGGAGAGACTGTTTTTTTTAAGTTGGATACGGGCTCCGACGTGATCTTGGTGAGCAGTAAATTTGTAGGGAGAAAAGGGAAGCGTTTTTCAGCAAAGGAAGAAAATTTGAGGTATGCTACGGGGGAAAGGGTCCCGATCAGTTTTAAAATGTTCGCTAAGATAAAGTTAGGGAGATTTAATTTAGAGTTACCGATTTTCGTTGCCGATATTAGATAGGATTGTATTTTGGGCGCGGATTTCTTTTCACGAATAGGGATGCAAACTGTAATAGAATCTTTTCTCCGTGGAGGTCATAGGGAAGGTTTTTGTCGTCGGATTAAGCAAGAGGACGAAGCTATGCCCGCGGAGTTGGAAGAATTCTTTGATAATAATTCCCGGGAGTTGGAGGTAGATCAGAGAATAGTTTTCGCTACATTGTTGCGAGAATTTCGTGACGTGTTTTCGGAGCAAGCCGTTGCAGGAAAGTGTAAAGTTCTTCAACATAAAATTGAATTGATGGATTCTCGTCCTATCAAACAGGTTCCTAGGAGAATTCCAATACATATGCGTTCAGAAGTTGAAAAAATTATGGAAGACATGAAAGAACAAAGGGTAATTGAAGAATCTTCAAGCCCTTGGGTTTCTCCAGCAGTTTTGGTAAAGAAGAAAGATGGATCTCTTAGATTTTGTGTTGATTTTCGGAAATTGAATGCGGTTACGAAAAAAGATTCTTAACCGCTACCAAGGATTGACGATCTTCTTGATCAGTTATCGGGAAATGCCTGGTTTTCCACTCTGGATTTGAAGAGTGGTTATTGGCAACTGAAAATTCGTCCCGAAGATAGGGAAAAGACTGCTTTTTCTGGGAATGGACTTTGGCAATTTGTTGCAATGCCTTTTGATCTGTGTAATGCCCCGGTTACCTTTAAACGTCTTATGAAACGGGTACTTCGGGGTTTACTTTCGAAAATTTGCCTGGTTTATTTAGATGACGTGATAGTATTTGGCAAAACCTTTGAGAAAATGAAAGAGAATTTAAGAGAGGTTCTTCTGAGATTTCGTGCTGCGAAACTTAGTGTTAACCCAAAAAAATGTGATTTATTTAGGAGACAAGTAAAATATTTGGATCATGTTGTTTCTTCTGCCGGAATCGCTACGGATCCTGAGAAGACTGAAGCGGTCACTGAGTGGCCAGTTCCTCAGAATAAGAAACAGGTCCGAAGTTTTCTTGGATTTTGCTCTTATTGTCGGAAGTTTGTTAAGGGATTTTCTTCAATTACGAAGCCTCTGTTTAAGTTAACTGAGAATTTGACTAAATTTGATTGGACTGGACAATGTCAAGAAGCATTTTTGAGGTTAAAGCAGGCATTAACGTCTGCACCTCTTCTTTCCTTTCCGAAGGGGGAAGGAAAGATGATTTTGGATACGGATGCTTCAGATTTTGGAATAGGGGCGGAACTTTCACAAGTTTAGGACGGCTATGAGAGGGTCATTGCTTATTAGAGTCGGGTTTTGAACAAGCCTGAGCGGAATTATTGCACAACAAGAAGAGAGTTATTAGCTTTGGTAGAATCGGTGAAACACTTTCATCATTATTTGTACGGAAAGAGTTTCTCTATTCGAACTGATCATGCTTCTTTGAGATGGTTGATATCCTTCAAAGACTTGGAGGGACAATTGGCTCGCTGGACGGAAAGGTTACAACAATACGATTTTGATATTGCTCATCGAAAGGGGATTATACACGGTAATGCCGATGGTCTTTCGAGACGCCCTTGTGCAGAAGAAAAATGTAGATTCTGTACTAAAGTGGAAGTTCAGAGAAGGCTTTCTGAGGATAAAGTAGTTGCTCGTATTGTTTTGCGTGAGGATTCTTCTGAGGATTGGCGTAAGGCTCAAATAGAGGATCAGGAACTCGCAATGTTTTTACTTGCCAAAGAAAATGATTTGCGACCTTCTTGGGAGGAAGTTTCTTCGAAAGGATTGTCAGCCAAGATTTATTGGCATCAATGGCATGCCTTGGAAGTCCAAAATGGGATTTTGCATAAGAGATGGGAGACTCCTAATTTGAAAAACAGTTTTTTTCAGTTGATGGTCCTGCGAAGCAAAGTGAAGCAGATTTTAGAAGAAGCTCATGATACTCCTTCTGGAGGGCATTTCGGAATCAATAAAACGCTGGAAAAGATCCGGAAGCGTTTTTATTGGGCAACCTGTAAGAAGGATGTTGAGGAATGGTGCAGAAACCTGTAAGATTTGTATTGCGAAGAGGAGTGCTGCGGATAAGAGGAAATCTCCTTTGCAGATTTTTAATTCGGGAGCTCCTTTTGAGAGGATTCAAATGGATATTTTAGGCCTGTTACCTGTTTCTTCTTCAGGCAATAAGTATCTCCTAGTTGTTGTAGATTATTTTACTAAATGGGGGTTAGAGACTTTTCCTTTGAAAAATATGAGAGCTACTACGGTAGCAGAAATTTTTGTTAATCAGGTTGTTTCTAGATATGGGGTCCCGTTGGAACTTCATACCGATCAGGGAAGGAATTTTGAATCACAGCTCTTTCAATAATTGATGAGAATTTTGGGAATTAGGAAAACGAGGACGACCGCTCTTCATCCTCAGTCTGATGGTCAAGTTGAAAGACAACATCAGACAATTTTACAGTATTTGTCAAAGTTTGTTGAAGAGAATCAAAAGGATTGGGATCGTTGGATTCCCATGTTTCTTCTTGCCTATAGGACCTCTAAACATGAGGCTACAGGTGTAACTCCTTCAGAATTGTTTTGCGAAGAGATCTTACCTTGCCGATGGATTTGCTAAGAGGTACTCCTCCGAGTTATAGTTTTTCCGAGTCAGCGGAGGAGTACGTTCGGAATTTGCGGCAGAAGCTGGATGAAATTCATCAGAGAGTAAGAGAGAGATTAGAATCAAGGTCTTTAAAGATCAAATGCCGAATGATCGAAAGGCTAGGCATCCCGTTTTTAAGGAAGGAAGGTTTAATAACCAAAGGGTTTGGTTATTTAATCCTCATCGTAAGAAGGGTAGGTCTTCAAACTACAGAACGATTGGGAGGGGCTTTTGAGATAATTAAGAAAATTAGTGATGTAGTTTTCTGTATTTCTCGTTCAGGTGGTCGAAAAAGCAAGGTTGTGCATGCCGACAGGTTAGCTCCGTTTAGAGAAAGGGAAGAATTTTAAGTAGAGGTTTTCGGAGCCCGGTTTTCCAATTTTGACATTACTTTTATTTCTTGTTGATTGTTTTGAGTTACTCTTTTCTGTTTTATCTTTCTTTAAGCTTCCGTCGTGAGAAGCGTCGTGGGGAGATCCTCGAGCCTGAGCACCAAGCAAGATCTTCAAGCTCGTGCTTCGAACTGAAGAGAAGTCTGCCTCGCCCTCTGTTTTCCGAGTCGTGGTTTTTCCGGGGGACGATGGCCGAGGCACGGGCTTAATGTGTCTTTTAGAAAGACGTAAAGGTCCACGACGATTACCCCCACTTTGCCCGAAGAATGGAAGAGAGAAGTGCGCAAAGCTCAAGACGAATAGTAAATCTTAGCAAATGAAACTTAAATAAATATTTATATATTTATATATTTATTATTTATTTATATATTTTTATAATCATTTCAGAAGACGAAGAAATGTTGTTGGAGGAGGAGCTATTGCTGTCTGCTCCACAGACTTCATTAGAAGAAACTGTGGAGTAACAACAACAAATAATCATAAACCTGCAAAAGCAGTTGAAGCAGATGCAAGAACAAGTTGCAAAAGTCCAGCCGTTGCAACAACAGCAACAACATCAACAATCCCAACAGCAACAATCATATAGTGCAGCGCCGCAACAAAACTTGCAACCGATAAATAGTAAGACATATATATATATATATATATATATATATATATATATCTTTGAACACACACACACACACACGCGCGCGCGCACAAATAAACACACACAAATAATATTTATTACATTCTTTTGTTAACATGTCATTTTTATGTTTTATTTATTATTGCTATTACTATTATAAAATATTTAGTACGTTTCTTTTATTTCAGATTACAGAAGAGGACGTGGCCGTGAGAGCAGTCGTGCCCGTTGGTACCAGCGGCGAGGGCTCACTGTGCCCAACAAGAATGTTACAATAATTAAAAATTATTATAACACGTGAAAAAAATAAAAATATAAAATATTATATATAAAAAATGTGTATTAAATCCTCCTATAAAAAAAAATACATATATATAAAAAAAGCATGGGTTATATATATCCTATAAAAAAAATACATATATACAAAAAAAGCATAGGTTATATATATTATATATTATATATTATATATTATATATTATATATTATATATTATATATATTATTGCAAACATATGTACGATTTTACACACACACATACACACACACACGCACGCACGCACACATATACACACGCGCGCGCACACACACGCACAGACAACACACACAATTATAAAAAATTTAATAAACTTAATAGTTCAATATTTAATAAGATACTATAAATAAACTAAGAGAAGAAATGATGCCGAAATAATTTGAAACACATGTAACTCAAAATAAAATAATTTATTTGGCAGAAATATTCAAGAATACCAATATTTGTTGCAAGGGTAAGGAAAACTGCCAAAAATCTTACCAGCATTCATAAAAAAAAAATACATTTTTAAATAAAATTAAAATAAACATTATAATAAGAATTTACAATAAATAATATAATAAACATTACATAAATTTTTATTAATATTTAAATTATGCAGAAATTATAATTATAAAAATAAAATTATAACTTATTATAAAAAATTAATTCACATATTTAATAATAAAATTAAAAAATATTTTAATAATTAACATTTCCAAAAATAAAAATACAATTATGTTATTGTTTTTAATAATATTAATATCTTTAATATTAGTTAAATAATTTATAATTATTGTAATATAACATAATCTATAATTTTAAATATTAATATAAATAAAAAATAATAAAATTAACAAAACAAAATTATCAAACAAAACAATCTTTTATCACAGTCGGTAATAAATAAAAGATAAACTCTGTAAAATAAAAATCATTAATAATAGCATGCATAAAAAAAATATAGGCTAGATGTCTCTTAAAGACATGGTGTCTCTTACAGATATGGTGTCCTTACAGACATGGTGTCCTTACAGACAGAGTGTCCTTACAGACGTGATGTCCTTACAGACATGATGTCCTTACAGACATGGTGTCTTTTATAAACATGAGCTATGTTTCAAAATCCACTGCCAGTACTAAAAATGTATAGTTCATATAATATGTAGTATACATTATTAGCGCTGACAATAAATTTTGAAACACAGATATGGTGTCTCCTACAGACATTATGACATATTGCTAGATGAAGAAGAACCAGTAATATCTTTATCTGCAGCATATAATGTTAGACTTCTTTTTTTGTCGGGAGAAGTAGCATACAATTGATCTGACGATATTAAAGATAAACGTTTTTCATTAATTTTCATGTTCAAAATAGATTCCCCTCTTGTCCTCAAAGCTGATTTAAGTATGCAAATACCATTAATAGTACTTGAAGAAAGTGAATTTCGTTTCTTTGTTTTTATATCTGTTAAAAGTGAAAAAATTCTTTCAGAATCAGCATTTAAATTTGGAAAGCATGTAATGGCATTCAAAAGCAATGTTAAGTTGGGATATTTAATCACATTGGTCTGATATTGCAAAATCTGCTTCCATTTGATCGAAATTTAATTTTGACAAATTTAATTTTTCTGCATCACTAAAATTTAAATAGACAATAGATACTCTCTCGGCTCACTTTTTTCACTTATAGCATGTAATATCGACCATTTTTTTTTTAATTTATCTTCATCAAAACCACCAATGATTTTGAAGATAAAAGAAACATCTTTGAATGATATTTCTCTGTCAACATCAAATAAAGCTGCTTGCGGTTGAAATACTTTCAATTTAGATAAAAATCTGCCTGCAATTGGTAATCTTTTATGAATTTCCTCAGCAGCAGTAATTAAAAATTCTAAACAATTGTTTCGAATATTTGTAATTGCATCAATATTTTCTTCACTTATTTCATTTAGATATTCCTCGCATTCTGATCCTAAATTAATGTCTTCAAGAGATTTATGATTCTTACTTTCGGAAAAGTTTATCGTAAATAAATCTTTTAAAAGATCTGGTTTTAAAAAATGTTGAAAAATTTGGAATAGAAAATTCATAGATTTTGGATGCAATAAATGTATTCTTGTTTCCACTGCTTGAAAAAATGCATTAAATGTATTAAACAAATTTAAAATATGCTTTAAAAACAATAGCTATTCATACGCTTTCATGTCTATGTTTTGCATGTCTATGTTTCATGTCTGTTTTGCATGTCTATGTTTATACACAATAGATACTCTCTCGACTCACTTTTTTCACTTATAGCCATGTCAATTAAAAAATATTTAATAGTATCCCAAGAAGAAAGAATTCTTTCAACACATGAGTGACGAGAAAGCCAGCGCGTATCGGATAATCTTAAAATTTTATGATTCGATTCCTGAAAACATTCGGAAAACTCGCGAAAATTAGAAGATCGCTTTGGACTATTATTGATATAGCTAGGAATTTTTTTTTAAATTCCTCACAAAATTCAGGTATTTTAGAACATGCAACATGTGCAGCCAATGCAACAAAATGACATGGACATGGAAGCGTCAATAAATTTTTAGACATTTCTTCAAGATTTTTTTTAAATGATAAATATTTCCCTGTCATTACAGACGCATTGTCGCATAACAAGGCAATAATATTTGAAAATAGAATTCGCAGTTTCCATATTTTTCGTAGATTGTGACACAATTTTTTTTCTTTAATAAAATCTTAATAAAATTATTTTTAGATTTGTAACGTATGTCTTTATAGAAATCGAATCGCTGAAAAGTAGTGATTGATTACTCAACTTGAATATTAAGAGCAATATTATTTTGTGTTTTTAATATTCAAAATAAATAATTTCTAATATTATATTGACCAATAATTATATTTTTGTAACAGTGATGTAACCAATGTGACATATAACCAATGATAAGTGCAAAATGATATTTTCACTATTGGATGAACAAGGAGGAAATTAAATAAACAAAGTTTAACAATTTATTTTATTTTATTGCACTATGCATTGTCATTGACTTACTGTCATAATATTTATGTTTAATAATTTTTTTTTATTAGATATCCTTAATCTATAAATTGCAAATCTGCTTGCTATTTTTATATTTAAATTATGACATTGTAAGATATGACTATTACTTAAAATATTGAGAAACTTATTAACTAAAAACTCCTTATTATTGCGAATAGATTTTTGGATATTTTTTGAATATATACCAGTTTTTGAATATATACCAGTTTTTTAAATATTTTGAATGTTTGATTATTAACAAAAAATAACGTGTTTGTTATTTTAACGACGCGTTATCTTTGCAACTTCTTAATCGTACTAATTTTTTCATGTCGCGAAAAATTTCGATTTGTAAAATCTACACTATTAATACATTGCTCACAAAGTTGTGTATTTTTTTAAATACTTATTATTATGTAAAACCAGCGATATTAGCGATATAAAACGCTATTTTCTATATAATTTAATTTTTCTACTTTTTGAGATACGTATGACATATCAACATTTGACTGAGTAGGAAATTCCGAGAATAGTTTACAATCCTGAGAATGATTACAATGCTTTGAAGATTTATGTTCAGCAATTACATCCAAAAAAACCTTGTAGAATATATAATTTCTCCTTGCTTTTTTCTTTTTATAATAAAAATAAAAGAAAAAAACGCCGAAAAAAAACTCAACGATCGCTAGATTCTATGATCGATATCACGTGACATTAATACGTCATTAGAGAAAAAATGGCGGACCAATCAAAATGTTTCAAAATCGAGATATTGAAAAGATATGCGATGACCAGACTCTTACTAAAGGGTCTCTAAACAACGTCACTCGC
The DNA here is from genome assembly GCA_024349325.1 of Pogonomyrmex californicus. Lineage (NCBI taxonomy): Eukaryota > Metazoa > Arthropoda > Insecta > Hymenoptera > Formicidae > Pogonomyrmex > Pogonomyrmex californicus. The sequence continues at coordinate 1,051,524 of JAECZD010000031.1, forward strand.
TCGCGCCCTCATGTGTTCGTTCTAGAACACGTAACTGGCTTATTATCAACTGTGACAATGAGTGACCATTTCAAAAATATGCAATGATATAAGATAAAAAATGTCATTACTTTTTCTCATTTTTTTTAATTTTTTTCACTTATTTTCTGTAAGAAGTCACGTATATTATAAATTTTCACGATTTATATGGCTGTCTGGGATACACTTATGCATGCCCTATGACATGATACTGTTTTTAAACCATTTTCATTCTATGACCATACTATGAGATAATTCTCCAGTACATACTAGGGATTAGATTAGTGAGCTGTAGTAATCTACATTCCACAGTATATCACAGTACGTATTTCGAATGTTTGGAGAATATCTCGAATATACTTGTATGATATCCCGTGAAACGTTCTTAGAATAGACGAGTGCTATTAGGATAACTATTTTATTTCTAATATATATTTTTAATGCAACCGATTGTTGATCGTAGAAATGCCTTAAATGTAATGTATATAATATATATAATATATATAAAGAGAAGAAGAACTAAATTAATAACATATACATATATATATATTATATATATATAGAATATATATAAAACATAGAAACAAGTATTTTTTCGGTCAAATATAGTTTTATTTTTCAATATAATCTCCTTTTAAATCGATACACTTTTCCCATCGATACTCTAACCTCTTTAACCCCTCCAAATAGTAATTGGCGTCTTGCTCCGCAAAATAGGCGTTTACGTATGCGATGACCTCCTCGTTCGATGAAAATCTCTGTCCTCCAAGCGAAACTTTAAGCTTAGGGAACAGGAAAAAGTCGCTGGGGGCCAGATCTGATGAATACGGTGGGTGGTCAACCAATTCGAAGTGCAGTTCGTGAATTTGGTCATGGCGACCGCCGAAGTGTGAGTAGGTGCGTTTCTTGATTTAACAGCACTTTCTTCTTCTTCAAATGCGGCCGTTTTTTTGCAATTTCTGCCTTCAGCTTATCAAGTAATAATGCATAATACGCTCCCGTTATTGTTTTACCTTTTTCAAGATAGTCGATACACACAATTCCGTGACTATCCCAAAAAACAGTCGCCATTACCTTCCCAGCTGATGGAACCATCTTCACCTTTTTCGGAGCAGATTCACCCTTTGCAGTCCACTGTTTTGACTGTTCTTTTGTCTCTGGAGTGTAGTGGTGGATCCAAGTTTCATCTACAGTTATGAATCGACGCAAAAAATCTGACTCGTTTCGCTTGAACTGCTCCAACAAGACCTTGGAAATATTCATTCGAATTCGTTTTTTATCCAAAGTGAGCAAGCGCGGCAAAACGCGCGGAAAGCTTGCGCATATCCAATTCTTCAGTCAATATATGACAAACGCGTTCTTTCGATATGCTCATAGCCTTTGCTATCTCTCTAACCTTGATTCGACGGTCGTCCATTTGGTGAACATTTTCGATGTTATCAGCGATGATTTTTGGCCGTCCCGAACGCTCATCATTAGCCAAACTGGTACGACCACGTTTAAATTCAGCTGTCCATCTTTTTATGGTGGCAAATGATGGGGTAGAATCCCCGTAAACAGTGTCCAACTCGATTTTAATTTGTGCAGGCGTATTGCTTTTCAAATGTAAGAATTTAATCACGGCACGATATTCAATTTTTTCCACTTTTACAAAAACACTGACATCGACTGACACAAACGACTGTCAAACAACAACTGAGCGTCCAAAATGGCTGAAATTTTCACAAAAGTCTTTCAAAGTATATACTATTGTAGTACTAGAATAGTTTTGATGAGTAACGTCATCTTCATGTTAAAGCTCAAAACTTTTTAGACTACCCTCGTGTGTGTATATATATATATATTAGGTGTACAAAAAAGTTCTGAGCTTTAGATTTCATACAACTGAAATAACAATTTAAATTTTATATATCTTCCCGCCCTTTTGCGGTTTTAAAGCGTTGACATTTGGCCTTCTAAAATGCCATACGATTTGACGTTTGATGCACATAACCTCAAAAATCAGTAGTGTTCACTATGGCAATAACAAAAGAGCATATTCGATTTTCCATCCACTTCGCGTTTCATCTGAAGAAAAATGCTGCTGAAGTCACTGCAATGATTTGTGCTGCATATAGAGAGAACGCTGTAAGTCATACTACATGTAAAAAATGATATCAAAAATGTCGCCAAGGAGATTTCAGTCTTGAAGATGAACCGCGTGCTGGACGCTCTCAAAAGATTGAAACGGATGAATTGCAAGCACTGCTGGATATAAACTCTGCGCAAACTGAAAAGGAGCTTGCAGAACAGCTTGGCGTTACGCAGCACACCATTTCCGTACGTTCACATACGATGGGAAAGGTTCAGAAGGAAGGCAGATGGGTTCCGCATGAATTGTCCGAAGACAACAAAAATCGTCGGCGTGACACTGCACTCACTTTGCTTTCAAAGTTCCGGAAAAAAGATTTTCTGCACAAAATCATTACAGGCGATAAAAAGTGGATTCTTTATAATAACCCTAAACGTAGAAAATCATGGGTTGACCCTGGTCAACCTTCGACATCGACGCCAAAGCCCAATATTCACGCCAAGAAGGTTTTGCTCTGTATCTGGTGGGATTGAAAAGGTGTGTTGTATTACGAGTTGTTACAACCGGGTGAAACAACGGCAGACCGCTACCAACAACAATTGACCAATTTGAGCGATGCATTAGAAGAAAAGAGGCCATTTAAAGTGATTTTGCTTCATGACAATGCTCGACCACATGTTGCGAAAGCGACTCAGGATCATATCTTTGCGTTAGGCTGGGAACTTCTCCCGCACGCGGCGTATAGCCCAGACATGGCGCCTTCCGATTACTACCTATTCCGGTCTCTGCAGCATCATTTGGCTGATACACATTTCGTGAGATTTGAAGAGATACGAAAATGCATTGATGACTTTATCGCTTCGAAGCCGGTGAGCTTCTATCTCGTTAAGGAATTCGCAAGCTCCCCGAAAGATGGCAAAATCGTTGATGCAAACGGAGAATATTTCGCTGATTAATATTTTTTTGTGTGTTTTTTAATAAAGATTGAATTTTACAAAAAAAAAGCTCAGAACTTTTCCGTACACCTAATATATATATATATATATATATATATATATATATATATATATATATGTGGCGGTCACTGCCACTCCGGCCTAACAACAAGCGCGCCGGCGCGCGCCGCCGCGCGCTGCCACGAGATGGCCAACCGCTCGATCATTCACTCGTACGCGGGATTGGCTCTTGGCGCTATATAAGAGCGGCTAGCACCACCACTCAGCACTACCACCTCAGTGCGCACTGGAGCCCGCGCACGGCTTAAGTAAGCACTGAGGACTGACCGCTTGCGGTCATTATACGGCCCTTTTGTTACGGCCAGCGTTACCGACCACTGCTGGTCGTATTACCCCCTCAGTGGCCGCGCACGCCATCGAGGACTTCCTCTACCCTACGACGCGGCCGCGCACGCCGTGCCTCCTCTCATCTGAGTTCACTTCAGCGGCCGTGCACGCCGTTGGACGTGACTTTTGGTATACCCGCCAAGAAGCGACCGATCGCCCCGCTTTTCCGTCACCGGAGGAGCGCCACACCGCAGGGACGCCACCGGAGCACGCAGCCCCGGGACCAGGACTTCGCCGTCACGCCGGGACCGCCCCTTCGCAGCCGCCGACTTCGTGGCCGCATCCGCCCGTGCCCGAGCAACCTGCTGGCAGCGATCACCGCAGGGAGATCTATCCCCGCTGCTGCCGCCAGGAACAGCGCCGAGCGGACACCTCACTGGCCAGAAGGACTGCGAGGCACCCCGGCACCGACTCATCCCGGATCATCGGCGACTCCGCACCGGCCAGAACCTGCGCCGCCTACAGTGAGGAACGATCGATGCCCCCCGGCCTCCAGGGAGGAGCAGTTGGAGGCATTATTTGGCTCCCTCTCGACATCGTCTTCCTCAGGGGACGGCCCCACGCCAGGGCCAGCACCGCGGACACCGCCGCAGCCGAGCTCAGCCCCGCGGACCTGCCCGCCTACGCCGGGCCGTTCCATAAACAACTTCCCGGCCCGCAGGGGCCCGCTCAGCAAGCCGTCAACACCACCGCTGACGAGGGTCTCGCCGCAGATTGCGACGTATCACTGCCCACCGACTCCAAGCCTTCCCAGGCAGCGTCACGAGGACTCCAGGTATCCGTGGCGCCTCATACCACTCGACCTCGGGGACATAGTCGCTCGGACGCCCCGACGAGACCACCGACCGGCCTCCTACAACATCACCACGCAGACGGAGGCCCCCCAGCACGGTGGAAGCCCGCTGTCTACTCGCGCCAGGTCCACGCACCACGGCGGGGCTGGTACTCGCGAGAGGCGAGCACGGCGCTTCCGCGAAGAGCCATGCGAGTCATCCACACCGGGCCGCGCGCCAACCACCCGGGGGACGCAAACCCCCGCGTCGCGCCCGTAACATATTCATTCTTTTTTTATAGTGACACGTAGGGAAAATATATATAATGATTATCTGGGAAAATATATATAAAGATCGCATCACTTGGATCTTGGGAACCTGCACGACAACCTTCCATTCCCCTCTCACACCCGCCGCCATTTTCCGCTTCGCCCGAATGTGAACTGGCGGGAGCTTCGCAGAGAGGAGCATCGAGTCTATTACGCCAAATCCGCTCGTACACACACGCACACTTACATCAAACATATACAGCTCGACTACCATCGTCCGTAACAACAACACGCACCACCACAGCCGCCACAATATATATATATATATATATATGTGTGTGTGTGTGTGTGTGTGTGTGTGTGTGTTATTATTTTAGTTCTTCTTAATAAGAACGTTTACGGGATATTATACAAGTATATTCGAGATATTCTCCGAACATTCGAAATACGTACTGTGATATACTGTGGAATGTACTTAAATCGTTATTATAGCTCACTAATCTAATCCCTAATATGTACTAGAGAATTATCCCATAGTATGGCCACAGAATGAAAATGATTTAAAAACAGTATCATGTAGGGCATGCATAAGTGTATCCCAGACAGCCATATAGATCGTGAAAATTTATAATATATATGACACCTCTTACAAAAAATAAATGAAAAAAATGAAAAAAAATGAAAAAAAGTAATGACATTTTTTATTTTGTATCATTGTATGTTTTTAAAATGGTCATCCATTGTCATAGTTGATAATAAGCCAGTTACATGTTCTAGAACAGGGGTCGACAAGTGAGCATTGCTCGTGGGCGCTCAATGCCCGCGGGCAATAGTTGAGCGCGCTGGGGCTAGCGTTAGGCGGCTAGATGCAATAAAGAGAAGGGATAGCAGGAACGTCTGTTCGTTGAACGTGCTATTCAAGGAGTAAAAAAATATTGTGTTGCACAAATTCAGACCCAGAATTAGCATAAATTAGTAACTATTTATATTTTAAATAAACTATTCTTACAATAATATTAAATAAGCAATTCTTATAACATTTAATTAATATTTGATTCATATTCAGTTTTCCGATATTATATACGATATATTAGGTGTTATCGTTTTGGTACAACTTAAACGAATTATTGCATTTAAATGTAAATCTGTTCGTGTAATCGCGATTTATTTAATTTCATAATAGAAAACAATTGTTCACATGAATATGTAGAACCGAACATACTCATTATTTTTACAACACGAGCATGTAGTCGAAGAAAACGTTCTTGAGATATATATGAATAAAATTGTACGATGTCAGTAATTGTATCAAAACGACTTTTAAGAGCAGTGTCACATTTTAAATCTATTAATTCTAATTGTATATCTGCGGAAACAATATTAATATCAACAGTAAAAGGTGTCATAAAAATAAGTAAGTCTTCTTCTAAAACATACATTTCCCTAAACCGACAATCGAATTCATTATGTAATAATTGAAGTGAATTTATATATTCTTCATATTGCTTATCTTGAATGTGCATTGAATGGGCAACAAATAATAAATTTAAAAAATGCAACAACTGTCGAGATTGAAATTAATTGATCCATAAATTAAGTTTCATTTTAAAAGATCTAATTTGATCAAACATATGAATAATTAATTTATCTTTGCCTTGTAGAGAGTAATTTAATTATATTTAAATGATTAGTGATATCCGCAAGAAAGGCGCGATTGGCAATCCAGGAAGGCTGTGATAGTTCAAGCACAGATTTATCTTTCATTTCTAAAAATATAATTATTTCTTCGCGTAAATGAAAGAAATGCTGAAGAGTTTTACCTCGACTAAGCCATCGCAAAAATAGGAGATGTCGGTATAATCTGACTCTAAAGAAGATAAAAATTCGCGAAATTGACGATGATTCAATCCAGTAGTTCTAATAAAATTTACAACTTTGATTACAATTTTCATTACTTCGTCATACTTTAAAGATTTTGCACATAATGCCTCTTGATGGATGATACAATGGATCGAATGTATTTCTTGTTTTGATTGTGCTAGTTTAGACTTTAAACGTCCTACGAAGCCCATATTGTGTCCAATCATTGCTGCAGCACCATCAGTAGCAACTGAAGTTAATTTATCCCAAGATAGATTTATGTTTTCTATTGCTTCTTCAACACTAAACAATATATTTTCTCCAGTCGTAGTACCTTTCAGAGGTATTATATTTAAAAGTTCCTCAGTAATAAAGAGGTTGCTATGCACATCACGAATAAAAATTGCCAATTATGTAGTATCAATGATATCAGTACTCTCATCGAGAGCTAATGAAAAAGCAATAAAATTGTTTGCTTTTAGTACCAATTGTCGCTCGAGATCTTTGGCTAATTTTTCAATGCGTACTACAGTTCGAGAAGAGAGACTAATTGATTTAAATTTATTAATATCATTAAGATATATTGTTCCTGCGGCAATTTCTAAACATTGTTTGACAAATGGACCAATGCTAAATGGACGTGATTCACGTCCAATAAGATGAGCAATTTTGTAACTGGCATACAATGCAGGCTTACTTAATTCCGATTCTTCTTCCTATATTAGAATAATATCTTTATTAAATGTAATGTATCTGATAAAAAATTTTTTATGTAAAAACATACATATATACATGTTTATATGCATATATGCATATATTCTTATACAAAAAATTTTTTACCAGGTACAATTAAATATAATAAATTAAATTAAAACTGATTACAGTAAAAAACGCATATTTTATATTATAATAGTATGTACGAGGGTAGTCTGAAAAATTTTGAGTCTAACATAGAAACAAGTATTTTTTTCGGTCAAATATAGTTTTATTTTTTAACATAATCTCCTTTTAAGTCGATACACTTTTCCCATCGATACTCTAACCTCTTTAACCCCTCTAAATAGTAGTTGGCGTCTTGCTCCGCAAAATAGACGTTTACGTATGCGATGATCTCCTCGTTCGATGAAAATCTCTGTCCTCCAAGCGAAACTTTAAGCTTAGGAAACAGGAAAAAGTCGCTGGGGGCCAGATCTGGCGAATACGGTGGATGGTCAACCAATTTGAAGTGCAGGTCGTGAATTTTGGCCATGACGACCGCCGAAGTGTTAGCAGGTGCGTTGTCTTGATGGAACAGCACTTTCTTTTTCTTCAAATGCGGCCGTTTTTTTGCAATTTCTGCCTTCAGCTTATCAATAATGCGTAATACGTTCTCGTTATTGTTTTACCTTTTTCAAGATAGTCGATACACACAATTCCGTGACTATCCCAAAAAACAATCACCATTACCTTCCCAGCTGATGGAACCATCTTCACCTTTTTCGGAGCAGGTTCACCCTTTGCAGTCCACTGTTTTGACTGTTCTTTTGTCTCTGAAGTGTAGTGGTGAATCCAAGTTTCATCTACAGTTATGAATCGATGCAAAAAATCTGACTCGTTTCACTTGAACCGCTCCAACAGGGCCTTGGAAATGTTCATTCGAATTCGTTTTTGGTCCAAAGTGAGCAAGCGCGGCACCCAACGCGCGGATAGCTTGCGCATACCCAATTCTTCAGTCAATATATGACAAACGCGTTCTTTCGATATGCCCATAGCCTCTGCTATCTCTCTAACCTTGATTCGACGGTCGTCCAGTACCATTTGGTGAACATTTTCGATGTTATTAATGGTGGTCACAGTTTTTGGCCGTCCCGAACGCTCATCATCAGCCAAGCTGGTACGACCACGTTTAAATTCAGCTGCCCATCTTTTTACGGTGGCAAATGATAAGGCAGAGTCCCCGTAAACAGCGTCCAACTCGATTTTAATTTGCGCAGGCGTATTGCTTTTCAAATGTAAGAATTTAATCACGGCACGATATTCAATTTTTTTCCATTTTTACAAAAACACTGACATCGACTGACACAAATGACTGTCAAACAACAACTGAGCGTCCAAAATGGCTGAAATTTTCATAAAAGTCTTTCAAAGCATATACTATTGTAGTACTAGAATGGTTTTGACGAGTAACGTCATCTTCATGTTAAAGCTCAAAACTTTTCAGACTACTCTCGTATTTATATATTTTTTATTATATTTATATATTTATATATTTTATTATATTTCATAGTACTACAGACATCGTTCCATTATTGCAGCGCAGAAGTGGTATCAGTAATAACGGAACGCTTTTGCAGCTCTATCGAATGACGTCCTGTCAATACTGGCAGTGAATATCGGAACGGAGCCATAATACTATTATTTTTCACTTTGTTCATCTCTATGCATATCTCTATTTATGTTTACATCTTTTTGTGCCATTTTTATTTAATTTTATTTTATTTAAATGTCACAATATATTTTATAGTTACATTTATAAAATATTACGGTAATAAAATATTGATCATACATGCGCACATGTCAAAAAATGTCATATGTCAGAAATAGGTTACGCAACTAACAGATTATTACTTGAACAGTCTTATTAACCTGCAGAAATTAAAATTATGTTGCCTCGAAATTTTTGTTGGTCATCAACATTATCCCCTCTACTTTCGGGAAAATGTCATATTACCCTTGATAAATATAATATACTATATCTTTTCTGTAATATATTATATTACTTATAATATCTTCGATATCTTCTACCAGCTAATACAACTACAACTCAACTCAAGGAATATAAGACAGCGTTAAGTTGAATAATTCATGAAAATACTAGATGGATATGTGTATTATATTTTTTGGTCCTAGTAGAATATTGTCTTATATTCACGGAGTTAAAGTTAATTAGTTTATTTAGCAAGCAAATCTAATTTTAAGAAGAAAATGTCTATTGCAGATATATTTATGAAAGAAAAAAATAATGTTGATATGTATGTAACGGAACATATGTAAAAGCTCCGTTACTAGACGCGAGCTATACGCGTCACTCCGTCCGGAGCCGCCCGAACATCCTCGACTCCAACCGAGCGAACACATGCGCGCTGCTGATCTGTCACGCACCAACGGCGTGATAGATCAGTTATTTTTAAACTATTTTAACAAATCGCGTGCTGCACGTCAGCACAAAATAGATATATAAACTCGACAATTTTTGCGGAAAAGAACCAGACTTGTGCGATCATCCGACCTGTCCGCTTCCGAAATCACCGATTCGAACAACGCGAGAATCTTCTCGCACCGAATATCGAGCGTTCTCAGTATTCATGTTCTATCCTTTCACAAAAAATTGGAATGTTCTCGGATTTTTTTCCCCGGAGTATCGGACGCTCGTATCGAATACCGAGCGTTCTCAGTATTCTCGTTTCCTTCTCGTCCGGAAAGTCGGAGTGTTCTCGGGCTTTACTCCTGCAGGATATCCGGCGCTCGCGGTATTTTCATCTCCTCTCCCGTGAAAAGTCGGAGCGTTCTCGGACTTTTCCTTCGACATACGCGACATACACGTGTCGCGAAAGCGTCTGCAGTTGCTTAGCAACTCGTGCGTCCAATCGCTCGGGCCCGAACATGCGGGCCCGATTGCCTAGCAATACGTTGCGTACCCGATCCACGCGCTATCCCGCGAAATACCGCATTCACTTGATCGCGCTGCGAAAATCTCAAATACAACAAATACAACAAATATTAGGCAAAACCTAATATTTGTCGAACGACATTGCGAGAGACACTTTGTATTCACTAAACTACCAACTTTTAAATTAGAATAAATCTAATTATTTTATTGTAAATTCAACTCAGGCATCTGCAATTTCTTTTCCGAATCCGGCATCCGGCGAGCATTTCCAAGCTTCCGAACTACGTTCCCGCATCCGTACCGAACATTATTCGACTGCGCAGGGATGTACCGTTACATGGCGAACAAGGACTGTTTTAAAAAGAATCACAGATGCCAGCCTGGGTACAAAACCTCTCAAAGCAAGACGCTCTTCGCCTTCGACGAACGTACTCGAATACACATCCGAACATCATGCCGAACATAAAAGCCAGAACATCCACAGACCCCGAACCGGAGCAACCCGTAGCTCCAGTCCTCTTACTCGCCGTACCATCCTCCAAATCTAACCATGCCAAGACCATGAACTAAATCCGAAAATGGGAGTGCCACTTCGACAGTCGCGACCCTTTATCTTTTTCGGAAAGGCTCACCGAATTACAAAGACAATATCGGTATTCCAACGAAATCATGTTGAAAGGGTTGCCCGAATTGCTTAAAGGCAATGCCCTGTCGTGGTATCGAAATAACGAAAACGAATGATCAGGTTGGGAAGACTTCTTAATTTCCGCCATCATTTTCTGCCGCGTCGTTACCAAGTAAAATTAGCGCAAGAAATTCGCGATCAAAGGCAACGCCCCGGCAAAACGTTCTCTAATATGTAACTCATATACTCACATTAACGCGCGGGTAATTATTCAACGCCGGAAAAAGTAGATCAACTCTATAAAAACAAAGCCGAATATAAAATGTTCATTCGGATTAACGAAGAAACACGATCTTACCGATCAAGCAGCCAAATACGACGAGATCCAGAAAGTAGAAGTCTCGCGAAGTAGAAGACAAAGAAGTGCACGAATGCCGCTGTGTGGATGCCGCCGCCCCTTCGCAACCAGCTCCATATGACCGCGAGAATACGTGTTGGAGATGCAAACAGCAAGGTCACGATCGTTTTTCATGCAAACGATCCCCTCGAAAATTCTGTTCACAATGCGGTAAAGACGGGATGCTCACCAAAGACTGCCATCCTCGTCCAGGAAATACCTCAACAGCCGGGGTCGCCAACTCCCCTCGGCCGGAAAATTCGCCAACGTAAAATACATACCGCACCCGCACATCACCGTCAAAATTGGCGCGCGCGAATTTACCGTCCTTCTGGATACGAGAGCCAAGATCTCATTAATAAACTCCGAAAACCGCGCGCTATGCTCAGGAAATCGGTAATGACTCACCCCCACCGAAAGCCAGATCCACCTAGCCGACGAGGCACTCGTCACGATTAGCGGAAGAATCACACTATCCCTAACCACCCATCAAAAAATTTTTGAACACATCTTCCAAATCCTACCAACTCTGGATAATCTGATCCTAGTAGGCATAGATTTATAAACCCGCCTCCATCTTATACTATTTTCTCCACCTACGACTACCGAACATCGTCACACTTCCTACGTTGTTACTGCCGGATTAACACATCGCACGAAAGAATCGCCTCAAGAAGATCGCGAATTAGCGACTTTTCTCGATACTGAACTAAAGAAATTCGAGGACATAAAAGGGTCGACCGATTGTATTACCCACGTCATCCGAGTTAACATCCCGGTACCAATTAAATAGCGATATCGTCCTCGAAATCCCGCGATGCAGAAAATCATTGACGAGGAGGTGCAACAAATGGAAGACGAGGGCATAACCGAGCCCTCCTCCAGCGCGTGGAGTTCTCCCGTCGTAATCGTCCGAAAGAAAGACAGCAAACGGTTTTGCATAGATTTCTGCTGCCTCACATTGCCGCTACTCTTGACAAACTTCGCGGCGCGCGCTATTTATCTATTGGCTATTGGCAGGTACCTCTCGCCCCCGAAAGCCGACCCGTAACCATGTTTACTATGCCCAGACGAGGACTGATGCAATTCAAAGTCATGCCGGATTACATTCCGCACCGGTCACGTTTCAACGGCTTCTTGATAGCATACTCGGTCCCGAATTTGAACCGCACGTTTTCGTGCATCTTGACGACATTGTCATCGCTAGCCCGTCTTTCGAGTCACATCTAAAACATTTCGCAGAAGTTTTTTGGCGACTATGCAACGCCCGCCTCCTAAATCCCAAAAAGTGCCATTTTTGTCTCACCGAGCTTAAATATCTCGGCCACGTAATTAATCGCCGTGGCATCCAGACTGACTCCGATAAGGTTAAAACATCGCTCAATGGCCCGCACCCACAAATGTCAAACAAGTTCGACAATTCGTGGGTGTGGCCTCTTGGTACGGAATATTCATACCAAACTTTTCTATAATATATATATATATATATATATATATATATATATATATATATATATATATATATAAATAATATTATATATCATTATATATACATATATATATATACATATATATATATATCATAACGAACGTACGCACGCACGCACGCACGTATGCACGTACGCACGCACGCACGCACGCACATATATATAAAACACATATACACATATGTATTGTTATGCGCGCGAGTCTTCTGCGGCCGAGTGGAATTGAACCGCCGTATGGAGAAGCGAAGGGTTCTCGGCGGCTTAACGGAGTGTTTGTTTATGTGTATATTCGGCGCGATGACTTGTGGCGTCCGGACGTGTGTCCGCCGAATTCCTGTAGTTGTTCTGATTTGTTGAATAAAGCGTGTCTTATAAGAGGATGTGTTGAGTCATTTCAAACGCTGCTTTCCTAGTGTATTGCGCGAGTCCGCGGTGATACGAAAAAGGTACGATTAGTGTTTGTGATCGCCGTGGACGGAACATTTTGGAGGCTCGTCTGGGATACCACGGCAATATTTTAACGATGATATTAAATGGCAATTACTTCAACAATGAATTTGAGGAAGAGGCCTTGTCAGGAAGCGACATTAACGTTTGTTACTTTGTAGGCTGTTATCAAGAAGGTGCGCCTGCTGAGGGAGGAATCGTCGCGCAGAGAGATTTTGTTCGCAGCTACAACAGCGCGACAAAGATTCAACAGCTTAGAGGAGCAATACATATGTCCTTCCAATAATAGAGTCGCGTCAGAAAACTTGAGCAAAAAGGTTTCGATCTCAGATATCCTACTGGAGAAAAAGTTTCAATAAAGACAAGAAAGTTAGTTCAAATTAGTTTGGGAAAGTATCTCAAAGAATTTCCAGTATTTGTAGCAAAGATTAAAAACGATTGCATTTTGGGAGTAGATTTTCTTAGATATTTGAAATTAGAGAATATTTTTGATCCGATAATTAATCCTGTAGAGATGAATAAAGTAATAATTACAGAGTGTCAAAGAATAAAGGGAACTTCTCTAGGATGTTCTGGTAGTATTGAGGAAAGAATCCCTAAGAATTTGAAAGAACTTTTTGTCCAAAATCCTTCTAATTTAAATGAAGCTCAGAAGGAAGCTTTTGTTAATTTTCTAAATTAATTCCAGGACATATTTTCTGAAAATGTTGCTGGAAATTGTAAATTGATTGAGCACGAAATTAAATTGAAGGATTGTCATCTAATTAAGCAGGTCCCTCGTCGAATCCCTATCCATATGCAAGACGAGGTGGCCAAACCGATTGAGGAAATGAGACAAGCAAGAGTGATAGACGAGAGGAATCAAAAAGTCCGGATGTCTCCTGCGGTATTAGTGAGGAAGTAGGATAGTACAATACGCTTTTGCGTGGATTTTAGGAAGTTAAATGAAATAACGATAAAAGATTCTTACCCTCTTCCTAGGATAGACAATATCCTTGATCGTTTTTTAGGTAACTCTTGGTTTTCCACTTTAGATTTAAAGAGTGGATATTGGCAATTTAAGATTCGTTCGAAAGATAAAGATAAAATAGCTTTTTCCATTCCAACTCGAGAGGATAATTACATCCGGATAGTAAACTATCTCGCAGAGATGTCTCAGATTTTATAAAACTAAGCTCGGAATTCAGTACGAGCAGTAAGACACTTAACTCCTTCAACAGATACGAGATTTGCATATAGCAAAGTCTCCATTTTATTATCTTTATAATTATATTTGGTGATCTTAGTTTTATAAAAGTTTTATAAAAAGAGAATAAGAAGAGAGAGCGTGTGCCATGACGAGGCCCGACCACGAACCAGTCATAAAAATTGGGATTCTTTTGTATTTGATGACATATAGATCTTCGAAACATGAAACTACGATTGTGACTCCTGCGGAAATATGCTTTGTCCGAGATCTTAGGTTACCAGTGGACTTGTTGAGAGGGAAATCCCCAGAAGTATAGAAAAGTAGTTCGGTAGGGAGTTATATTAGAAAGCTCAGAGGAAAACTTGAGTATATCCATGATTTAGCTAGAGAAAGAATGGAGATAAAGTCTTCTCGAACCGAAATTTGGTATGATCGAAGGGCTCATCAAGTTCGTTTTGAAGAGGGACAAAAGATGTGGTTCTTTAATCCTCGAAGAAGGAGAAGAAAAGCTCCCAAATTTCAGAGCAACTGGGAAGGACCCTATGTACTAATTAAGAAACTTAGTGATGTTGTCTTCTGCATACAAAAGTCAGCTAGGCATAGGAAAAAGATAATTCATGCGGATAGATTAGCTCATTTTTCTGTGTAGCTAGAAGAGGTTTAATTTATTTTGTACGGGAAACGGAGTCTGTATGAATTGTAATGGACTGAGTGATCTTTAAATTATTTTTAAAATTATGTTCTTTGTTGCTGCGTGAGTTTATTTATTTAAAGAGAAAAAGCGGATTCAGCGGAAGTCATCTTGGAAGAGGTTATCCGGAAAAGAAGAATCTTTAGGAACATCTGTCTGAACATCCGGATATTATGCGCTGGATTCTGCTTGGAGAAAAGAAAACTGCCTCAATTTCGGTTTTTTTAACTAGATTTTTCCGAGAGGCTTAGAACAAATGTCGAGGCAGGGGCTAAGACCATATAGTCACAATATGTCGTTATTGAACAGATATTTTGCGATGTTATGTTGCGATATTAATTGTGTAATATAGGTTCCGAAAAATAATTTCTTAATAAGAATGTCATTATATATTTCTGTGATATTCTCAATGTTGTAAGAGAACCCTCATGGTGGAACCTTACCACTTGTCATATCACTATGTCTGAGCGCGCCAAATATCAGCTCTGTGATTAATGAACTTTAATGGCCAATTTAATTTAAAAACTATTATAGTTTTGGCATTTTCGAATTAGGATTTTCGTCTTAGAATGTTCCAAAGAATTTGCTTTTAAAAGGAAATGCGGTAATTTTGGGACAACCTGTGTGTGTGTGAGTGTGTGTGTGTGCGTGTGCGTGTGCGTGTGCGTGTGCGTGTGCGTGTGAGTGTGCGTGTGCGTGTGCGTGTGAGTGTGCGTGTGCGTGTGTGTGTAAATTTATTTCTTATTCGTTTATTCGTTATATTTGTTTATAGCATCAATTATTTTGGAATAAATATTATACACAACACACGGTACTACAGTGACGTTACGCACACAATCATTTGTCTGATATCAATGAATGAAATGCGCGCTCACTAACTCTGTCGATGCGCGACGCACAAGTTTCCGTTTAACTGCGATCTATAATTGGCTAGTTTTAAGTACTTTAAGTATTTTAAAAATTACTGTTCGGAATGAAAAATGGCAAATACATTAATAATTTATTTTTTCGAGAAATTTTCTTGCTATGATATTTTGATTTACGAATTTCGGGACCTGTATATAAAAAAATATTTATGTATATAAGAACTAATAGACATAAAGACGTATGTATATAAGAACTAGTAGTCATAAAGAAATATGTACATAAGAATTGAATAGTCATAAAGAGTTTCAAAGAATTATTGCGAGATTTATAATACAACTGCCGCACCACTAACCAAGTTGATTAAAAAGGGCGTCAAATGGCAATGGCAAGGCCGCTGAGTACTTGAACTCCAACAATATGCATTCGATATCAAGTATCAGAAGGGGCAGTTGAACCGCTGACGCACTTTCCCGTCAATCATCCGTGCACTCCGCTCGACAAGGAAACCAATGTCCGTTTCATCCAATGACAGTTTCAACGGGTAAAGGGAAGGCCTGCTGATTTCCCCGAATATTGGATCAAAAGTGGGAAACTATACCGTCCTACATTTCTTACATTCCACCGACTTCCGCGAGGTTCGGCCGATGAACAGTGGAAAGAATGCGTGCCGCGTGAAAAACGTACCGAAATACTCCGGCTACATGATGAACCAATAGCCGGTCATCTTGGTATCAAAGACGATTGCTCGTGCTGCGCGATTATATTACTGGCCTGGCATGTTTTCTGACATCGCCCGGTACGTTCGTAATTGCCGAAACTATCTCGTGCACAAATCATTGCAAAGCCGACCTGCTGGATTTCTACACATCGCCCCCGTCTCATATCCGTGGGAACAAATTATGATAGATTTAATAGGGCCCTTACCCCGCTCGGCGAACGGACATTCGTGGCTGTTAGTAATGCAAGATCGCTTCACAAAATGGATGGAACCGCTCCGTCGTGCCACCGCCGCGGCCGTCACGCAAGCCGAGAATCATATTATTTACCGGCACGGATGCCCACGCACCCTTATCTCCGACAACGGAAGGCAGGTGTGGAAGCGTATGCACATCCTTTCGAACAAAAGCGATGCCATTGCGGCAAAATTATCGCCTACATTCACCAAACCGCTAATCGTCCGAAAAATAATTTTTCATAATTCCTTCATAAGGTGATTTTTTACCTGCGCGACGACCGGGGAAGATGGCATCGATACGTACATATCCAACATCGAAAACATAAACAAATCCAAAACCGATGAAAATTGAGATCGTTCTACCGACTAAATTGAAAAATAGTAAATCGCGTAAAGCTACGAGTCATTCTTACCCCGAGCGGAGTATAGTTTTTATAACGAAGTAATCATATAAATATACGCGCTTATCTGGTGACGGGAAAACGAATTGGCGACCCGGCGAATTGGTGCCAATTCCCTCTCCGTGAGAAGAATATCCACATCAGAGACGACGATCGAGTCAACGCCGGAAAGAGATATGATCTGGAGTTCGAAGTGTTGTGGGATCGTCTGGCAAAAACCGCCGAGTCACCGACCATCGAGCCTCGCTTCCATCCGATTACCGAGACAGCACTAAGGGCCGCTCTAGCCAGTACCACCGCTGCCAAACCAACAATCCGGAGCATTACGATCATTCGCCATCCGATTCGTGTGATTCCCGCCTGAAAAACAAGAGTGAAGCGATCCACCCTGGCCAACGCCAGGAAGCTGGACGGGCTGCTCCAGGTACTGTCACTGCTATCATCCAAAAAAGCGAGTAGTTATACGCTATCGCCAGCCAGCCGCTGTGCGACAAAACTCGCCGAATTATTTGTCGGACCTGTCCGACTCTAACGAACAATCGCCACTCGCTCGTCCTGAGCCGGCCGTCTCCATCACCCAGGCGGCGCCGACCCACAAGGTCAACGAAAAGGTCAGCGGCAGAACTAACCGCCCCCGACCGGCCGTACCCCACGCTACGGCCGCATCGGTGGACCGCTCCGCACCTGCCAGATCTTCGCCGGCCGTAGTCCACGCCACGGCTGAACCGCTGAACCACCGCACTCCACTGGTCTACTCCAGCTGCATCCGGCCAGCAACCGTCACGACAGCTGCCAAGATCGGCGGCATCCCAAATAAGAAGAGAGGATGTGCGTCACGGCGGGGCCCGACCACGAATCAATCGTGAAAACTCGTAATTTTGCGAAAAAATACCACATCAGCCAGGAATCAAACCTGGATCTTCTGCTTACCGGGCAAGCATCTTATCCTTTCGATTAGGCATGTGGTGATATTTATCGCAAATAACGTGTTTCGAATAATACGTCAACAATATAATAATACACATAAGTATATACGCATTACAATATACATGTATTCTCTCGAATCCCAACGACCGGTATTCTAGTCTAGAGAGATGATGGTCCTAGTCTCTCGATGCAAGTCGGACTGCAGCGGCGACACCCTCCAACGCCATTGGCAAATATACAAATAATCCTCCTGGTACACGCCAGGAGAGATTGCATCAAGCATGGATCGAGTATCCCGAATAAGAAGGGAGGGTGTGCGTCACGGCGGAACCAAGGTATCACCACCGTCCGCCGATCGACCGACCGGCAATGTATGGACCGATGGGACCGCTGCCGATCGAGGTAACCGTCGCTGACGGAATTATTGTAAAAGTGCTCTATTTCGCAGCACGCATCTCACGCCTGTACAAGATACAATAGGAGCCAAAAAGTTTCTGTTCAGATTCAACAACAATGGCGATTGCCATTATAAGCGTGAGATGATGTAATGTCCGAAACAGGGCACTTCTTTAAACGAGAGGGGAGATATAACGGAGCATATGTAAAAGCTCCGTTACTAGATGCGCGCTATACGGCCCAGTCCGTCCGGAGCCGCCCGAACATTCCCGACTCCAACCGAGCGAATGCACGCGCGCTGCTGATCTGTCACGCACTGACGGCGTGACAGATCAGCTGTTTTTAAACTATTTTAACAAATCGTCTGCTGACGCGTCAGCACAAAATAGATATATAAACCCGACGATTTTTGCGGAAAAGAATCAAACCTGTGCAATCATCCGACCTATCCGCTTCCGAAATCACCGATCCGATCCGAACAATGCGAGAATCTTCTCGCACCGAATACCGAGCGTGCTCAGTATTCACGTTCTATCCTTTCACGAAAAATTGGAGTGTTTTCGGGTTTTTCTTCCCCGGAATACCGAGCGTTCTCAATATTCTCGTTTCCTTCTCGTCCGGAAAGTCGGAGCGTTCTCGAACTTTTCTTCTACGGAATATCGGGCGCTCGTGATATCCTCGTATTCCTGTCCATCCAAAAATCGGAATGTTCTCGGACTTTAGCGGGCAATAACGAGCGCTCGCGGTATCCTTATCTCCTCTCCGTGAAGAATTGGAGCGTTCTCGGACTTTTCCTTCGACATACGTGAAAACACGTGTCGCAAAAGCGTCTGCGGTTGCTTAGCAACCGTGCGTCCAAACGCTTGGCAACATGCAGGCCCGGTTGCCTAGCAACGCGTTACCCGATCACTGCTATCCCGCGAATATACCGCTTCACACATTCACTGCCCGACCGCGCCGCGAAAATCTCAAATACAACGAATACAGCGAATATTATGTAAAGCTCACTCGAACAATGTTGCGCTGCGAGAGACACTTTGTATTCACTAAACTACCAAATTTTAAATTAGAATAAATCTAATTATTTTATTGTAAATTGAACCCAAACGTCTGTAATTTCTTTTCCAAACCCGGCATCTGACGACCCGGCATTTCCGAACTCCCGAGCTACGTCCCCGCATCGGTACCGAACATCATCCGACTGCGTAGGGACGTACCGTTACATGTATGTGCCTCTTTAATAAACATAATTATATATAAGTTTATTATTATATATAAGTTTTTATTATATATAAGTTTTATTATATATAAGTTAATTATTATATATAAGTTTTATTTAAATATTAAGATATTACAATAATTTAGATAACATTTTGTTAATTATGTGACAATAATGCTAAATAGCATAAATAATTATAATTATAAATATTTTAAATTTGTAAAATTACTTTACTTATAGTATCTTCGATATCTTCTATTAATTAATCACACCTTTTTTTTTGTTTAGAGAGGAGGAATCTTCGGAAGACCCCCAACGGACGACAGTTGGGGAATGTGGGATTCGAGTAGGTGACACGTCGAACGAAAAGCCACCCAGTCTCGCCTACCCACTAAACTTCTTCTATAGCCTTAACGACCATGGGGAGCCTGGAACGTTGACAGAAACTCGTCACGAACCCCCCCTTGGTCTTGGCCTGATGAAGCAACGTACGCACAATTGTCTAATTACAAGTACTTGCGAATTCACAAAAACATATTTAGGGGGATTTATACCCTTAAAGTTACATGAAAATAAATAAATAAATAAATAAGATCAATAATGAAATGATCACACGAGGAAACATTTAAAAGAAAATTACAATCACATTAGTCATACCAACACACTTGTCACAAAGAGCGTTTACAAAAACGAACACACCTCAATGGGAATAAAAATTACATGAAGAAGAATTGAACACACCATGAACACAAAAGGAAAAATACGAACACATCGGCGGATAAGTTCGTATATCATAAAGTCACCAGGCAGACATAAACCTACATTGACCAAGATAAGAGACAAGGCTTTGACAAATAGTCACTTTAAGACGTGTACACATGTGAGCTACCCAATGCCCTGGCAATTTCTCTCCGCCTGCTCCTTAGCGGACATAACCCTCTCCGCAAAGCGCTGCAACGCTTTCCATCTCTCCTCACCCTGAAGCATAACCACCAATACCCTTCTCAAATCCGGAGGATTAATTTTGCCCAGCTCGATACCTAAGGAGTTAAACAGTTCGTACCTATCCCAAAACCAGGCACGATATGATAATAGCGTGTGATCCAAATCATCACGTAGGCCATTTGTGCAATGCGCACAACGAGGAGAAGGGGCCCGATCCATTCGAGCTAGAAACTCATTGAAACAGCCATGCCCGCTAAGGAGCTGAGTAAACCGAAACGTCAAAGTGCCATACGTTCGATTAAACCAATCACTTATCAGAGGGACTAGCGCCTCCCTTATTCTGACACTGGAGAGTCTGTGGTCCCCTAGGAGCTGTCTCCAGGCTCTTCCCTAGCTCTTTCATCTGCCTCGTCCCTCAATTCCCTTCTAACTCTATTAGTGAGAGAACCAGCGCCAGCCCTGATCTCTCTCTCCCTCTTGTACAGACCCGCCAGTCTCTCCGCCCTAATTTTGAAAGGGAAAATCCCAGCAAGGAGAGTGGCAGCAATATGAGACGGATCTATATCCGCATATTACTCTTTGAGCCAGAGTCCTGAGAAGACCCTCGACCTCTTTCACGACCACCTTATGATTTATCTGGTTAGCCCAAACTGGTGCCTCATAGTACAGCACCGACTGAATCACATGGGCATATAAGCCTCCTCCCCTGGCTAGGTCCTCTCAAATTTGACATTAACCTGCTTAGAGAGTTCGTCATCTTTCTGATGCGTGGAATAATATACAATAAGTGCTCTCTGAACGTGAGGTGCATATCTATATACAGACCTAGTATTTAATTTTAGTGGTCATTGCTATTGATTTATCGCATACCTTAATATTCGGCAGAGGTCGAGGGGGATCTAAGCCCCTTTTACAAAACACACATACCTCTGTTTTCTCCGTGGAGACTTTCAGGTCCAACTTTTCTATTCTACTAACTATTAATTCTACGAAAGCTTCAGCCCTTCGGGTTGTCTCTCTAAAATCACTATCAGTAATGACCAGAAGAGTGTCGTCGGCATAACAAAGCATTTTGCAGCCAATAAAATTATGTTCCCTTAAAACTTCGTCATAAGCTATTATCCACAGCAATGGGTCCAATACGGAGCCCTGCGGCATGCCTCTGGTCACTCTGAATTCCTTTAATTGTTCGTTCCTATCTGCAAAAACTACAGATCGATTGCTAAGGTATGTTCGAATAATGGCACACAGATAGCCCGGTGTGTTCTTTCTTTCTAGAGCCGAAATAATTTCGCTCCACAAAATGAAGTTGAAGGCATTGCTCATGTCCAGTTCTATCACCACAGTTAATCATACCTAACTCACTCAAGGAATATAAGACAGCGTTGAGTTGAGTTGTCATGACTCATAAAGATATTAGATGGTTATGTGTATTGTATTTTTTGGTTCTAGTAGAACTAACTCGAACTTGGATTATCGTAAGTACCCACAGTAGCGCAATTCTTCCGATTTCAGCACATGTGAAAATGAACTGTATATGCGCGAGCGAGGTATGTAACCAATCAGAGCACGAATATTCCGTCTCCTTCTCTTCTATAATTTCTCCATTTGTTAGCATGAAATGCCAAGCATTTAATGTTCAACAGAAAGTGGCGGGAACATACATTGCATAGGGTTATAAAAAAATTAAAATTTTAACTTGAATTGTTAAATTTCTTTCTTTACTTACTCTACTCTTTCCTTGGTTCGTACCGAGATGAATCGACTAGCTGAGGCATGAACTAATGATTGATGAGTTGTATGGAAGAAGGAAATAAAACATTAATTTAAGAATATTAGAAGTTAAGGCATCTTAATTTGTTTAACATTGCATCCGCATTTAAATTTCATGTTTATTGTATTATTGTATCTTTTAATATGACATACTTTTAATTGCAATATTAATATTTGTCAATATTTGTTTCTTCATTTTCTAAATCTATATTGTTTTGTGCAAGTCTATGATTTATGAACTTTTTATTTCTATTCATTATTTACTTTTATTTCATTCACTTATTATTTGCATAGTATAATATTTGTTTTATATATTTTATAGAGTTAACATTGATAAAGATACACTAACGATATTTTAAAAAAAAATTTATTAACAATTAATATACTATTTATATATTTACAATACGTTTAACATATTGTTTTATCTGTATTTTTTCTTTTTATTTTTTTAATTTGTATATTTGCATATACATTATTATATAATAAATTAGTATAATTATATAATAAATTTATATGTATGTTTTCTTAAGTAATTTGTAACTTGTTTGTTTCAAATATAAATTGCTAATCGTTATTAACAATCGTTATTAACTTTGTTAATTAATTTTTATTTTTAAAAAAGTCATGTATAATTTTATTTGTGTAATATGACAATACATAATATAATATAACAATACAAATTGATAAAATGTAAAATAAAATTTATCTAAAATTATTTTTTATATTTAAAATTTTATATTTAAAATTTTATATTTAAATTTTTATATTTAATTTTATATTTAAAATTTAATTGTATTTCTATATGTATATTTTATTGAAGAATATATAATGAAATAAATACCAAGAAATAAATTTCATGCGCCTATGTACATTTTTATTCTAAACATACACTGTGTATGTACAAGTTAGAAAGAGAAATAAAGTTATAATAAAAAAAGGAAGCGAGGCGGAATACTCGTGTCCTGTAGGTCTATTCTCTAACTTGTTAACGACAGTTTCATTAGCTAGGGATGTCGTTATGCAGATTTAACGACACTATAACGAAAAATGGTATTCTGTAATTTAACATAACGATAAATGTCGTTAAAAATATCGATAAAGTACCAAATCTTGTTGTTAAGATATCGAGGGATATCGGACTCCTCGATAAGCTATAACGACAACATAACTAGACATATCAATCAATAGCAATGTTCCGAAGCGGTTCCGAATAGTAATATGGAAGTATAGTATGCAAGTATAGTATAATTTTATAATTTAAATATATGAACATCATAAACTTATTTTAAACATATCAAATATTAAGAATAGCACGCAAAAAGTAATATTACAATAAAATATCTTAATTAAAAGCAATGTATTATGAAGGATATAATATCTAAGGATATTAAAATAAATAAATAAATAGATAGATTAGATATTTTACTTATGAATTATATACAATGTAAATCAGATGTTTTTTATTAAAAATTTTAGATAAAAAGTTAAGATTTTTTTCTTATTTTTAAGGTAAAATGGCTAAAGGATATTTGGCATGGAATATATTACTTTAAATAAATTTTTTAAATTATGTAAAAAGAAAAAAATTTAAATAATTATAACAATAATAATAATTACAGCCGATATATGTTTCAAACAAATAGACAATAGATGACTTCCATCGGCAGATTGGGTCTTCGTGTCGAATAATTTTTATTTTTCTGAATTTCAAGACAATGCTTATCGCAAACTACGTGTCGTTAATTCAACGATCTTGCAACGTAGCCTACTCAAAGCTAAATCTAAATTCACTCCTATCTTATTAAATCAATAATCAAATTTGGAATTGATTAATCTCCGACTAATCCCAGACATTCTAGAGACAAAAGGATTCCCAACAAGAAGAAGAAAATGGATCTCAAATCGCGCACGTTTATAATTCTACAAACACAAATCAAAGAAATAACACTTGAATTAAAATAATATATTTGTATATGTAAATATATATATATATATATATATATATATATATATATATACATTTTCAAAGGTGCTTCCAATCCTAAGATATTTATTTCGCACAAATTAATATATATACAGAGATAGAGAGGTTATGTTTATGTACAGTTTTACTTTGATATTAGGTTATGTGCTCGCTTATGTGTTGCGTTGATTTGCGACAATGCGGCGGCGGCGACGCATTCAGTGTGAATAAGAACGACACTATCTTTAAGTTTATCTCGCGTCGCGCCATAACGCAATAGATGACGCGATGCGTGACGCGCTCAGTGGGAATTTATCCTTATAACTTTATCATCGATAATTTATTTTCACATTCCTAAACTCATCGGAAAAGGATGTTAGAAAAGAGATTTCATTGGTTGGATATTACAACAAAAAAGTTATATGAAACCAAGTATACTCATTATGATAACGACATCGAAATCACATTTTGTATCGATATCGTTTCGTTAGATTGTGTTACAGAATAGTTTTATCATTATAGTATCGCCAGCGCAAGCGATGATTGTCGCTATGTAACGATAACGACATTGTCGTTACGAAGTTAAGCCAGCGGCACACAATGCTTTTATTCTTGCTGGTTTGCTAGCTGGATTCGCATGCTTGTTGAACTCTTGTCTTCGATTGGTATATTTTTTTAGATCCAAAAGAATATACCAATCAGAAACAAAAGCTCAACGAGCACGCAAATCCAGCTAGCAAATCAGTAGGAAAAAAAGCATCGTGTGCCGCTGGCTTTAAAGAATACTGATTACATACCTCGTTCACGCATGCGCAGTTCATTTTAATACATACGCAAAACATCAAAGACACCGACGGAGAGTTGCGCTACTGTATATACTGTGGCACAATATATACAGTAGCGCAACTCTCTGTCGGCATCTTTGATGTCAGTGTTGGCCAAAATAGAATGCGCATTCGTGAAATAAGTAAGTTAACTCGTATCGCCATCTGAACTTCCTTCTCGTTTTATCCTCTTTGTTGTTCTCTTTTTAACTCATCAATATATTAAAAAATAATTTATATTTAAAAGATTAAGAAATATGATTTAGAAATATGCTATTAATGATGCATTGAAAAATAAGGAATGAATATAAAAGTCAGGAAAGATGTGAAATATAAAATATATAAATGTAAATGTAACGATATGTTAATGTAATATTTAAAAATATAAATATTATACTATAAAAATATGATGTATGTGTGTGTGTGTGTGTGTGTGTGTGTGTGTGTGTGTGTGTGTGTGTGTGTGTGTGTGTGTGTGTGTGTGTGTGTGTGTGTGTGTGTGTGTGTGTGTGTGTGGTGTATTACATAATGTAACAAAAAAAAGAAAAGTAGCTAAATATAATTATTATGTATATAAATATTATGTTTTACAATAATTTTATGTATTATAATAATAAATATATAAAAATTTATAAAAAGATACTCAAACATGAAAATAACAAAAGTAAATATTTTATTAACGGGTAAAATAAAGATACACTTTCTGAATACAAAATATGATTATATTTTTTACAATACAGTAAGAAATATAATTTTATTTAAATTTTTTATAAATATTATATAAAATGAAAAAAATCATGTTATAAATACTATACTTATAAATACTAATTATGCATTTAATGAAATCGATAATGTGACTCAAATATCAAAACATAAATATTACAAATATCACAAATATTTAGACATTTAAACGATAAATTTTGTTAGAAAAAGAAAGAATGAGAGAGAAGAAATGAGAAAGAAGATTAGATGGCATTACTGGGCAACTTACTTATTTCGCGCATGCGCACTTCGTTTTGGCCAACAAAATTGGGAGAGTTGCGCTACTGTATATACTGTGGTAGTGGTATAGAGTCTGTATAGTATAGTAACGGTATAGTCTGTAACGGTCCGCGATAGAAGATTGGTGTTGCTAGATGAACTGGCTGCTGCTGACTATTTGTGAAAAGTCATAGACGCAGTGCATAGTCTAAAGTGCAAACGTTTCGTTTTGCGTCAACTCAATCTTTGCCGTAGTTCATATCTTCGATTTATTTCCTTTTCCTCCGTTAAAAGCCTTACGTTCATGGTCAAAATGAAATGTACTACGTTGTACTTCACTGCCGTAGTGTTACTTCTCGGTATGTTTGGAATTTTCTTATATTTGTCTATAAATCCCATGCCTTTACGACAGTGATGAGCATCAGGTCAATTTGAGATCAGCATTCGTGGATAAGATAAATTTTCCCGGGTTTCACCATTGATTTATCTTTTTTTCGATTTTTTTTTTATTAGATAAGTAAGTTAAGTATATATACTCTATCTCGCGTAGTCTTGAAAACGTGTCTACGAGTTAAAATTTTTGTGATTCTAGAAATCTAACGGAATTTCCGAGTTAGATTGTCGATGTTTTCGCATGATTTAGCGAAATCAGACAGTGCAAAAAAGTATTATTTCAGGTCTAATCGGCACGCAAAAGTGACAAAACCATGAAGCAAGAAAGTCATAACTATCTATTGAAAATATAAACAACGGAAATAACACGTTATTTCCGAACATTAACTGGAGAAATTGTGAAAAGAATGGAGAAATTAGATATTTATTACATTTCTAATATTTGTTAATATTTAAAATGCTTAAATTATTTTCTTATTGTAGAAACGAAATGTAAACATACACAATTGCACGAGATACATAGTAAAAAATTACTATAAACTTGGTATATTCTATATGTTGAAAAGTAATAAAATTATTTATCTATACCGAAAATGAATACATAACATTTCAATTTTTCCAACATTTCAAATTTAAGATATATTCTATACATTGCAATCTCTTTAAATTTATTCAAAATGTTTCTCTTAAATAGTGCATATATACAAAATACATGAAATAACATAGAATCAAGAAACTTCAAAGGAAATTTAAAGTAATTCTATACTCTACCTGCAAGTACAACCTAAAAACTTAGTGTAAAGCTCTTTTGTTTTACTGGAAAATAGATTGCAAAGAAATAATATCGCAAAAAGATGACAATGTAAGCATTTTATTTCACCACGGGTTTTTAAATTAGATGTCACAAGTCAAGAAGCTCTTGCCTATATTAAAAATCATGTCGAAACAAAACATTTTTCTTAATTAAAAATTGAGATTTGTAGAATTCTTTTATTATTATCCAATATGATTCTGAAATTGTTAGTTCTATAGATTATGTGTGTAGTCGACCAAATTGCACTCTTTTGAAATGTTTCAAAGATACATAGCTTATTAGAATGTTTAATTACTAATTATATGCTAGTCACACCAGCATGTTATTGGGATGATGTACTGATTACACATCGCATCTCCTTTGTAATTAATTTAATGTTGTAATTAAAGTGTTGTGTTCAGTTATTCATTAATACATGAAGTATGAAATGTTCTCGATTTTAATTCGACAAATCGAAAATATTCGACTGATTTAAATTCCTGATTGAAATTATGATCTGGTGTATATATATATATATATATATATATATATATATATATATATATATATAAATTGCATTTGTCGGGATTGATCGTAATATTTCGTCTAAATTAATTTATTTGAAACACGTAATGTTTATAATTTGGAATGTAGTGGAAAAATAGATTGTACAATAGATACTTCTATGGGATATTTGTCGTTTTATTCCTGGTAATGTTATCAAAGTTGCTTCGAGTTCATAACAAAATATGTAATTATTACATATCTTTAATAATTATTACATATCCTTCATTAAAGGATAATTTGCGATTTTCATATATTCACGCAAAATTGAAATTTAAATTTTTCTGAATTGTGAAGTTTTTGCTGGCTTGCCAATTTATCACAGATAAACTTACGTGACTTATTAAAATAGTAAAATTATCTTTATTAATTATCTTTATTTCTCTTAATTTATTTTACCATTTATCATTATTTATATGTGGATTAGATATAAGTGTAAGTATAAATATAATGTATCGCTATTGAATTTTACTTCATTCATTTTACATCAGATCGTCATTGGTTTACGATAACGCTCGATCGTTGATCGGTACGTTTTTAATACAGTGTTCGTCGCACTTTGATCCATGATTACGCATTTAAATATGAGATGCTCGGATTCCTTGTCATTATATCAGCAAACATTAGGATATCTATCTTATTATCTTCGACGTATCCAACTATAATAATAATTATACACGCGCGTTGCAATAATTATCATTTTTCAAGTAGAGAATACGGAAAATCGCGAATTCATTGGAATAATCCAATTTTATTAAGTCTCTGCCGACTTCTCTTTATCTGACATCTTAAGTATTTCTAAAACTGAATATATAAATGGAATCTGACTAAACATTTTATCAAATGAGAGAATATTTCTCTTCAAATTAATAAATAAGATTATTTCTAAGTTAATTAAAAATATCACGTTTGTCATACATTTATATTTCGCAGTGTCTAAATTCCTTTGTCGAGATGTATTTGTTATATATTTATATTCATAGCATCTTAACTGTTTAGATTTCGTAACTTTCTGTCGAACAAAGAAGCATTCGTGCGAAACTCGCGAAAGAGAAGCATACGTGCGATGTGATTTAAAATAAAACAATATTATATAGATTTCTACGCAAGCGCGTTTTATTTATTATTAAAACACAACGATTTTATTAATTATTGATTATTGCAAAATGCATTACATGAAGTTAGTGAATATAAGATGAGCAAATGCTTTCACTATATAACGCAGTCCGCTGCGTACAAAAAATATCAAAATCGGTTTACGAATAATAAACTGATTACGTATTATGAAACTGTTCGAAACAGAATTCCGATTGAAATTATACCATCTTTTCTAATAAAGACAAAAAAGATAAAAGTGACTAAAGGAATAACTAAACTAGGAGATAACTAAATAATTTCCAGGATATTTACTACCTGAAAAATTATTGAAAATCAAAGGAATTTTTTTTAATTACGTTTTTAAACTTATCTTTATATCTTATATAGGAATTTAGCAATAGAATTGTTAATGACAACAGTGAATTCATCCACTCGAAACATCTAAGCAATGGTTTTACGGCTAATCTAATATTCAGTATGTGAAGATAATTTCGTGATAGATATAATTTTATTTAATACAAAATGGATATCTTTTCAATAATTTTATAAAAGTTAAATTTTATGAATTTTATGTCGGTTATGCATTATAATAATAATTTTTGCTTATAGCTTTTGAAATAAATAAATAATTGAATAATAAAATAATAATTTGAATGAAATTTGAATGAATAAAATAAAAAGCTTATGCGATATTAAATATTTATCTTTTAGAGTAATTTAAAGTTTTTTAAATTTAATTATTGAAACGAGTAATTTTCAATTTTATTTTATGATTTATAAGCTTTTCTGAATGAAAACATTAAGAATTTTGTCTAATAAATGTATATTTGTAAGGTACATTTAAACATATTTTCATTTTATCTGAAATTTTTAACAATAAATTGCTTTAAAAATCAGGGAATTCTCAAGGAAACTTTTTCAAGTTTGAGTAGATTCTCTGATTTTGATCGAAATCCATTCTATAACATAGCCTGATTTATCGGCGCTGCGCGTGTCGGTGATATATTTATATTTATATTTTTCGCATAAAATAAATGCAAAACAGTACATAAAAAATATTAGTCTGCTAATAAAAGTAATAAAAGATATACATCTGTCGGCAACGTGTCATAATCTTTCTAATATTTACATTCTTCTTAAAGAAATATTCTGAAGAAAGAAGGGTCTAATTATGTTCCAAGTTTGATAGATGAGATTACGCAATTATGCTAATCTAATTATTATTGAAGATGTACGAGGAATGATGGCGTGAAACAGCAAGATATTTCAGACTTTAATAATTATATTTGAAATAAAATAGTCAAAGAAGAAATTTTGTTTTATTGTGCATTGTGCACTAAAAAATTCTTTAATTCATGCAAATTAATTATATAATACTTTTAAAAAAAAGGTAATACTTTTACTCGATAAACACAAATATAAATTTTTATAATTTATAACAATTTTATCTTTGTGTTAATCGAGTAAAAGTATTTCCCTTTTTAAAAGTATTAATTAAAGATATTAATTAAAAGTATATAATTAATTTGCAGGAATTTCCTATTTCCTTTTTTATCTGTTCTCTTTAACGATGACTCACGTTTAGACATGTCTTTGTTCGCTTTCGAGATACCGCGTTACTCATCATAACGAGTTAAAAAGCTTTTATGTTAGTAGTAATAAAAAATAATTGTTTTTTACACACGATGATTGATGGTTCAAAATATTCGTCCAAAATTTGAAAGAAATATTTAAGATCGATATAATACAGTGCGATAACATTTCATGGCGAAACACTTTATACAAGGTATAATAAAACATGACCATATGTAGAGGCTGACTAATGCGAACACAAAGTTTATAGATTATATATTAATGAGATGATTCTCGGTATCAGATACGATGTAGTAAACGGGCAATGAGAATCAGCGCTGTTTACGGTGCGCAATTTACATTCTTTATTACAATTTAAAAATGCATAATAACATAGATTATATATTTCGCGGTTTTACGAAGTTCCAAACTATATCTCTCGAGCACTGTAGCTGTTTTACCGGAATTTCAATAATTCAAGGAATAAATTTTCTAAAAAAATCAGAAATAAAATTTGAGAAAATTTATTCGGATTGGGGAAACAAATAAGAGATAATGCTGGGGGAACAAATAAGAGATAATATGTATACATACATGCATGCAGGCATACCAATTATTATGTAATAAATAATTCTTTAATATGTAATTGACTAAAAGCTCAGATGTGATTGCTTCTTATAATACTTATATAACATTATTTTCTAATTAATGCGACAGTTATGTTTAGGATTAGGAATTAAACTTGACATAATTTAAAATATATATTTTGCATGAAAAATTTCCCAATAAAAGATCACTAATTTCACTAATAAAAAATAAAAATTCTTTTAAAAAGTTTTTCCTTTATTTTTGCTAATATATGTATATTTTTATAAATCATATTGTATATCTGAAGAATAATGCCGTATAATGAAGAATAAGCCGTGGATTATAATAGCAAAAAATTATGATATAATATGATAACGCGTTATAAATTGCACTAATGCAACTATCATTGTAAATGATAATATGGTCAAAACAATAATGAACAAATTTCTAAAATATCCTTCTATCTATATAGTTTTTAGCTGTTAAAGTCTTCGATATTATTACGATTCTCAAATCCTTTATCGATATAAAATGCAATTCAATTATTGTGACATATTGATAAAAAATTATGGATTTTTAATTTTAAGGATATGTCGATTGAAATACAAAAGTAACAAAATTATCAAGATTTAAAAGAACATATTTGCCATATGTTTTATAATCCAAATCTTTGGATTGTAAAAAAAAGTTAAAATATAAATATACATATATTATATTAAAATATAAATATAACGTTTAGTATTTAATATTTTTATGAAAGAAAATATTTATAATTTATCTAAATGAATGACAAAAGTTTTTGATCGTGAATACTTTCTAAAATCAATTGTAAGAAACAAAAATAACTAATAATTTATAGATTTTATAGAATTTATAGAGTTATTGAATAAACTAACACATCTGAAATATAATTAGATATATCAAATTAATAATTTTAAAACAAAATATCTTAAATGTACTTAATTTTTGTATTATTGTATTTTTCTCTCTAAAAATTAACACAAATTATCTTAGATAATTTCCGAACTATTCAGAGAATTATACTGAATTTTTATGTCGATTTTAAAAGAAATATTAAAATAATTTACAAAGGTTTCTAAGGTTTTACCAATCTTTTGATATGTCACAATCTTAAAAAATTCTAATTACACATTGATTTTAAGACCGATTTTAATATATACATTGTAATATTGCATAATCCTAAGAGAAAAATGCATGTGTGATTAATTGTATAAAATAAAAATCAGTTCATCTTTTTTTATGATAAGTAGTAGGGTGATAGTTAAGTACTCTAAAAGATTTTAAGGAGCGTTTCCTCACACTGATCAAAACAAAAACTTCATATGACTATGTCCGAAACAGCTTAATTTCAAAAATATAGTTAAAGTGAGAGAAGGAAATTGAAAAAAAACTTTCGTGTTTTCCAAAAATTTGGAATGGGTGTGTATACTATGACTTAAAAAAAATCAGTAGCATACAAATTTTTTCGTAAGAAAAAGATATCTGTTTCTTCTTAGATTCGCCCCTGATTGAATAAAAAAATAATGTATGGTTTCAAAAGATGAATATTCATGTTTTTTAAATGTATAAGATTTCAGCGAAATAATCCGAAAAAAATAATCTAGGTTTTCGAGATTTTTGAAAAGAAACGAAATTTTTCCTTCAATTTTAATACCCTGTGAAACTTTCGGACATATAGTCAGAGAGCAATTTATATCATTTTTCCGAATTAATATTAAAAAAGTAGAAATTTGAAAACTAATTATTAAAGAATAATTTTTCTTCTAGGGTGGTAACTAAATACTCTCAAAAAAATTTTATAAATTGTGTAAATCTTTTTTAAGGAACATACTTCCATATAACTGTATAAGACTACTATTTTCTAATTTCAGATATTGTTGGATATACGCATTCGCAAGAGAATTTACCATCTGCTGACGATGTGTTGCAACAGATCGGTAACGTGGTAGGCGATACCCCAGAATTAAAAAACTTGAACACATCGGCGCTGCCTAATATCGAAGAAGCCAAAAATCTTTTTAGGGAAAAGTGTACAAAAAATGGCGGACTAAATGCATTCGAAAATGCCCAACGCGCCCAGATTGAGGTTGGACAGTGCGTCCAGTCACTCATTAATATTACAGAACTTCAGGCGGAGATGGAAAAGTACAAGCCAACCGGTGATTTAGATATTGTATTCAGGAACTATTGCAACAAGCGTTCCACTCTGCGAGCTTGCGTGAATAATTTCATGCAGACAGTGGAGCAATGTCTGGACGAGAAAGAAAGAGAGAATAAAAAAATAATACTGAATATCACTGATTCCTTATTAGAATTTATATGCTATAAAGAAGGAGATCGCATCGCTCGTATGTGTTAATCGATAATTTTTTTTATTTATATAGTAAAATTATCGGCTAAATGCTGAAAAACATTTTTAGAAAGCATCTGAAGAACATTTAAACGGAAAGTCGAACGGAAAGTCTTTAAAAAATATTGTACTCTCAAATAAACTTTTTAAATATATGTTTGCCATCTTGAAAATATCCTTTAGAGATATCTTTTTAAAGATGTTCCTCGGAAGTATATTTATGACATTATTGTTATTATATTATAACATATATTTTAATATATAATGTTATATTTAAATTATTTCACTTTGCAGTTTTTATATCAGCTGGAGGACCAGAGTGCTTCCAGGATAAACAACAAGCAATTCAAGATTGTGCTAATCGTACGTATGGTGGTTACATACCAAAAACTGATCCGTCTAATAACGGCTTAATGGGTTTGGAGAAACTGCCGTCATTAACTTTTGGTGACAAAGAATGCAGGTAAGCATTAAAATATAAAGTTAGCAAGTTTGATTCTTTTTAATGTCTTTGACATTTTTAACATTTGTATCCAAAATCTTACATATTTCATGATTTTTAGAATTTAATGTTATCAAACTTGAGTCGATATTCATAGTCCATTCATATTTAAGATTGTCTTAGGTACAAATTTAAGATGTGATAAACCAATTATATCTACAGAGTTATAATAGTGACGAACGAAGTTCGAAAAGCATCTATATATACACATCTATACATATTACAATAGTCACATTACGATAGATACATATACGATAGTCAAGTCTGCAGAGATAGATTTTGAGCAGAGCATGCTATCAATTTCTGATGACAGAAAAATCAGCAAATTTCAAATAGTAATAATCTGTAATATCTCTAATGCCAGTAAACCATTGCCAAAAATTTAACCAAGCTTGCTAACATGTTATGCCAACAGATTGTCAACAGATTGAAATCGAGCTTGATCTGTGTATTTGCACATACAAAAAATCCATATGAAATTCATATATATATACACACAAATGTATGTGGGGCGGACGGGCGGGCGGGCGGGCGTACGTGACACGCACAGAGTGCATAAAAAATACTGGATCGACGAAATATCTCGAAAAGCATTTTAGGAAAAAGTATTTCAGATAAAAATTGTAGGATTTCAAAAGATCTATTTACTGGCGCTATGAGTTGGATCTTGATTTGCGTCGTCAAGGTCAGATCAAAGTTACATTAATTTTTTTTAATGGAACTTATTTTTTATTGCATATTCTTGTATCTTAATACAAGAACTTTTCACTTAATACAAGAAAATATTATAATTAAGTTTATTTTCATTAAGTACTTTTCGAATTAAAAGGTCTGAATTTGATATGCAATTGGACATAAAGTATGAAATATCTCGTAAACTATTCATTTTTTGGCAACTATGTCTTAATTCTTTTATGCACAGCATAAGGAGATGAATCAATTGGTGTAAAGAAAATACATAGTTGTTTTTAAAAAAAAATACGTTATTGCATTTTGCAAATCTGTTTTTTACCTACAACTTTTATCTGAAACACTTTTTCCTAAAATATTTGATTTTTGAAATATTTCATCGTCCCGTTACTTTTATATACCTGTATGTGAATGTATAGATGTGCATATATAGACGTTTTCCCGTCAAATTTTTGATTAACCCTTTGATACTTTATTAAATTCTTATTTACAACTTTTTGAAGAAACTTATATTTATTTGATATATCACACAGGGACATGTCCAATTTTCAAATCTGTGTTGTGACGGAGTTGGAAAAATGTTCTGATCCTACGCCTGCGAACATAATGGACGCCATTTTTAATTTTGTAAAAAGAGTAACGCCATGTGAAAATTTACTCAATGCCCAAAGTGCCGCTGTTACCGGTACACAGTCCAATGCTTCGCATATAAATGCTTTTTCAATCGTA
This sequence comes from Pogonomyrmex californicus, assembly GCA_024349325.1. NCBI lineage: Eukaryota > Metazoa > Arthropoda > Insecta > Hymenoptera > Formicidae > Pogonomyrmex > Pogonomyrmex californicus. The sequence continues at coordinate 1,086,894 of JAECZD010000031.1, forward strand.
ATGATATTGTTTATTATTCTCTTTCATAACAGGCTATAATAATTTTATTTATATGTAACAATATAAACATTGTGAAGCTTTAAAATATATTCCAAATACGACGAATAGAGACATATGAAAGTTTATATAAAAATATCAGTCGAATGAACTTGATTAACGAATTCATAGTTGCGAGCAACAGAAATTCGCTTTCGAATTTTGTTTTTATATTTTATTGTTATAAGTGCCTTTTATACTTTTACAAAGTAAGATTTCAAGGTTTTTCTCGTACAAGCTACTTTTTTTCTTGTAAAAATAATATAAAAATTATTTAAGCAATTTAAGACGCATATACGCATATATTAAATTTTTAATTTTATTCGATTAACATTGTAAAAGATCCTAGAATATTTAAAATTTAATATTTCGTCCTTTTATTAAAATATAATTATTACGTCTTATTTTTTAATGTGATTGCATATATTAAAATTATATAAAAAACATATATAAATACAGGATAGGTTATGACGAGTAATATAATCGCGGTTTAGAGATAATTCAACATATAAAAATAAATCAGAAATGTAAAATTCTTTTATACAATATGTTTCGTTTCCGAGATAACAATAATAGTGATGAGTAAAGCCCTCCTAAGCAAAATGTATATGTTGAATAATATCAGTAATATGAGTAATAAAACGAATGTACAAATATTTTTATTTTAATTTGGCAGTTTAACAGTATATGTGTATACACAATAAATTTCAATTATCCAGGAAATTCAATTATTTAAAAAAATCAAGTATTATTAAGTGTTGCGAAAATATTTTATATTTTCTACTTATTTTTGCATATTAAATAAACTTCAGTTTGATTGTACGATCCATCCTGTATATATATTTCTATAAATTTTGAATATGACTACTTATGATAAAAATACTTAATTTTCTTTATTAGTATTGTATTTGTATGTCTGCTTACACTTGTCATTTGTGTTATATTACACAAATAAAACAAATATAATAAAAAAGACAGTAATAATTCTTAACATAAACATAAAAAATTTAATATTTAATAAATTTAATAAAATATTTTGTTCAAATCAGAAAGAATATATATTTAAAAATATATATTTAATATTTAATACATTTTATATATGTTACAAAAATTGATTTTAGTTAACACGAAATAAATTCAGATAAATTTAGATTTCAATTATGAAACTTCGTATAGAGACTTAGAAGAATGATTTTTGCTGTGAGAGATTCAGAGTTATATATTTTTCAAACAGTAATAAATTGTGTTGTTAGTTTATAAAAAGCTTTTATGATCAAAGAATAAAGCAGTATAGTCTATTAACAAACTCATATGACATTTTTATCAGTAAAATAGAATTACGTAAATATTATTACTGTTTAATCAACATTAAAATACAATTACGACATAAGTTACGGTAGATGTATCTTAATGCATAATTAAGTACCAAAGCGTTTGTAATAACTTTGTTAAGGCAATGGATTTAATAAACTCAGTACCTTATTTATAATAAAGCTTTCTTATTTCATGTCTTTTAGATTAAATAGGCATTAAGGGGATGCTAAAGCAACGGTCGAACTCCTGCAAGAAATTGTCCTTATCTAGAGGGAACTAAATTACCAACATCTACAGGGTGTCCCCCTAACTCTTAATTAATATTTTAAGGGGTGAAAGAGGATGGAATTTTGAACTAAAAGTTCCTTTCTCAATTTTGACTCAGACCATTATTTACCTAATTATTAACGATTAAAGTTGATTAATCAGATTGCGCCCAGCCGGAGTACGTAAAAGCGTAGCTATGAGGCCCTTCGTGCTTTTTGTACATTCTCCCGATTAAAATTTTTTTTTCTAATTTTTTGTATTAATAAATAAAATGAAATTAATTAATCAATAAATAAATAAATAAGTGAGAAAAGTTACAGTTAGAAATTTATCCAATTTTTGATTGTTTTTTTAATATTATTTATTATTTATTTATTTGTTTATTTATTTCAATTATTAATTCAATTATTTAATCCATTATTTTGACACGTGTCATGGTTCTTATGTATAAATATTATAAATTAATATTGTTATAAATAAATTAATTACGTAGATTAAATTATTTACGTATTCGTTATTTCGGATTTTAAAACGATAACGCCATCGAATTGTAAGAATCAAATTGTAAGAAAAAATACGTAAGAATCATACATGCCAACGTTATGAAATAATCAAAATAAATTTTTCACAAGCAATTCATTTAAACAATTTCTTTAAAAAACTAATTTTAATTGGAAACTGATAGCTCCATCGATTTCTACAAAAAAAATTACGTAAGAATCATACATGATACATGTCAAAACAATTTTTGAAGAAATCGTTTAAATAATTTATTTACAAACAATTTATTTTGATAATGTTTTTTGCCAGTAGTCTTTTTTTGTACCCATAACAAATTAGAATAAAATTTTAATCGAAAGAATGTACAGAAAGCGCGAGGGTCTCAAAGCACGCTATGCTTCTGCGTACTCCGGTTGGGCGCAATCTGATTGATCAACTTCAATCATTAATAACTCGGTAAATAATGGTCTGAGCCAAAATTGGAAAAGGAATTTTTAATTCAAAATTCCATCCTCTTTTACTCCTTGAAATATTAATTAAGAGTTATGGGACACCCTGTATAATTCCGCTCTGTATTATCATATTCAAAGTAAACTAACCATATATATATATAGATTGCGTTTAGAAACGCATCTGTAATATCTGTATACTACATACAGTGCCATTCCATGGGTCTGTTCTTTTTAGCTGAACTGGCTGTACTAGTTCAGAGTTTATCTTTCTTCTTCCAGTGTAAAAAAGAAAGATAAACTAATGAACTAGTATAACCAGTTCAGCCAAAAAGAACAGGCCTAATATCTAAATTAAAACATAATGCATACGAATGTATGTATACATTGTATACTTGTAATAAAATTGCGATTTTTACTACATTCTTAATAAAACAAGAAAATACTAATATTTATATTAGTCAACGAAATAACGAACAACGAAATAATCCCCAATGTTTTTTCAAAATGGAGTATATAATTATAATTTTTTCACATAATATGTGAAATGATTTGTCTAGTCATTCTACGTAAGAATTAATCAACAAATTAATAGTTTATGAGAAATTTTATACTTTGATAATTTATTGTAATATATTTTGATATAAAATATAAAATAATTAAAGTATTTACGTGATACTCATATTAATATTTTTATGCACAGAATAATAAGATAAATATTAGGTGTACAAAAAAGTTCTGAGCTTTTTTTGTAAAATTCAATCTTTATTCAAAAACAAACAAAGAAATATTAATCAGCGAAATATTCCCTGTTTGCATCAACGACCTTTTGCCATCTTTCGGGTAGCTTGCGAATTCCTTGACGATAGAAGCTCACCGGCTTCGAAGCGATAAAGTCATCAATGCATTTTCGTATCTCTTCAAATCTCACGAAATGTGTATCAGCCAAATGATGCTGCAGCGACCGGAATAGGTAATAATCGGAAGGCGCCATGTCTGGGCTATACGCCGCGTACGGGAGAAGTTTCCAGCCTAACGCAAAGATATGATCCTGAGTCGCTTTCGCAACATGTGGTTGAGCATTGTCATGAAGCAAGATTACTTTACGATGTCCTTGGCTAGTAAATGGCCTCTTTTCTTCTAATGCATCGCTCAAATTGGTCAATTGTTGTTGGTAGCGGTCTGCCGTGATTGTTTCACCTGGTTGTAACAACTTGTAATACAACACACCTTTCCAATCCCACCAGATACAGAGCAAAACCTTCTTGGTGTGGATATTGGACTTTGGCGTTGATGTCGAAGGTTGACCAGGGTCAACCCATGATTTTCTATGTTTAGGGTTATCATAAAGAATCCACTTTTCATCGCCTGTAATGATTTTATGCAGAAAATCTTTTTTCCGGAACTTTGAAAGCAAAGTGAGTGCAGTGTCATTGCGCCGACGATTTTTGTTGTCTTCGGACAATTCATGCAGAACCCATCTGCCTTCCTTCTGAACCTTTCCCATCGTATGTAAACGTACGGAAATGGTTTGCTGTAATGCCAAGTTGTTCTGCAAGCTCCTTTTCAGTTTGCGCAGAATTTATATCCAGCTTGCAATTCGTCCGTTTCAATCTTTTGAGGGCGTCCAGCACGTGGTTCATCTTCAAGACTGAAATCTCCTTGGCGAAATTTTTGATACCATCTTTTACATGTAGTATGACTTACAGCGTTCTCTCCATATGCAGCACAAATCATTGCAGTGGCTTCAGCAGCATTTTTCGTCAGATGAAACGCGAAGTGGATGGAAAATCGAATATGCTCTTTTGTTATTACCATCGTGAACACTACTGATTTTTGAGGTTATGTGCATCAAACGTCAAACCGTATGGCATTTTAGAAGGCCAAATGTTAACGCTTTAAAACCGCAAAAGGGCGGGAAGATATATAAAATTTAAATTGTTATTTCGGTTGTATGAAATCTAAACACACACATACACACACACACACATTTTTACACACATACACGTACCTTCAGAAAAAATATATGATATTAATAAATCAGATATTTTTTCAATATATATATATATATATATATATATATATATATATATATATATATGTAATACACACACACACACACACACACACACAGTGTTCTATTTTTAATCAATGATCTAAATATTTGGAAAATTAAATAAAATATCAAAACTAGAATGTTTTTTTGAGATTATGTAATTTCACGCAGAACATAATTTAATTTTAAAAAAATTCATATTGAATAGATGTGTCGAAATAATGTAAAAGTTACCATTATTTCTTTAAATAAAATCATAATTTTTCTTACATGATACGATTTCTCTAGTTATTCTGACGTAAAAGTACAAAATAAAATTAAAGAAAAGTTAAATTTTGCGAAGCATCTTATATTTAATAACATAAAATATTAATTATTTTATATTATTTTTTTTACACAATTGAATTATCTATATATAAAATTATTAAAATATTATCGAAAAATAAAGAATTAACGAAATAATTGATATTTTATATTAAAATATACCAGAATAAAATGTAAAATGATTCACAAAGTTCAATTTTTCTATAACCTTATTTTATACTTTTATATCAGAATAATTATAGAAATCATATTATATAAAAAAATTATATGATTTTATTTAAAAATATAATGATAACTGTTATATCATTTTGATATATCTATTCAATATGAATTTTTTTTAATCAAATTATGTTCTGTTTGAAACCACACAATCTGAAAAAAAACTTTCCGGTCTTGACATTTTATTTAGTTTTCCAAATATTTAGATCATTGATTAAAAATGTAATGGAGCGCATCCCTCCGCTCCATTCCTCCTTCGATTTTCCCCCGATCGATCATCCGTCGGGGACCGTCGACCATCAGGCTGAGTGCGGCAGTGGCCGCAAGAGGCATTTATGCCTCCTTTTTTTAATCTTCTTGAATTCGCGAACTCCGAAGCGTCGGAGCATAGCAAGGGAATACCGCGTAAACACGACTATGTTCGTGGTATTCCCCTCCGCACCACGCGTCGCGCCAGCAAGCGCTAGCGCGCCCCGCACCGCACCACGTGTCAAACCAGCGAGCGCTAATACGCCCCGCGTCGCACCAACACCGCGCCACGCAAACGAGCGAGCGTCCCGCACCGCGCCACGACCATGCGTCTATAAGCGCGTAACCGACTTCGCGCCGCGATACCTTACCATCGAACTCCTTTTCCTACTTTCCATCCCCGCTCCGATTCCTTATCATCCCAAAAAACCAATTATATCCTTTTTCTCCGCTCCTGTGGAGAGGGATGCTACCCCCGAAATCGATCAATTCGACCGATCCGACCGAACAATATCGAGGTCGATCTCTGGTATAAAAAGGCATCGCTCTCCACAGAAAATCATCCTGTCTCACGCTCGCCTTCTGAGAGCACATCTCGAGGAAAGTGAGTATCCAAACCGAGTTTGGTGAAAAGCCTGAGTTCTGTTGGGGCCCTCCCCAACGCGCCAAGTTCGCTTGGCCTGGCTGAAAATCACATCCGCAACCTCTCACGGCAAACCGAGAGCTGCTGGAGTCTCCCCAGCTCCCCAGCTCGAGTCCGCTCGATCCGACTCCGCCGTCTCCGAATTCCATCGCCATGTATCGGGGTTCCCCCTGATATCACCGATCGATTCCGAGCATCGAGGTACACCCCGGTCGGCCGAGCTCACTCGGCACCGACACATCTTCCGCCACAGCTGGGGCTCTCCCCGGCTGGCCGAGTTCACTCGGCACTCTTGAGACAGACGAGGGGCACACCCCCCCGTCAGCCGAGCACTTTCGGCAGGGAACCATCCGTTCTCCGACCTGAACGGTCAAAACACCTCGCGGAAATTTCACTCTCGTGACAACGCCCGCGCTCCTAACACGCGTACACGCTTTAAATCGCCGGAAAATTTAAAGGTCCGCGACAACATGTGCGATACCGCCGCCGCGCGCGCCCCGCGTCACCGAATTTCGCACCGCGATATCAGTATCGCGCCGATCACCGGAGATACTTCATCCGCGCAAAAACCGTAACACGCGCCGATCGCTGTCTCGCCCGTTCACGGCCAATTTTGTTCGCGACTATTTGTGCATTCCATCGACACTACACATTGTTATTCTTTCTATTTTAATAAACTATTGTTGCAATATAATTTTGTCTAATAGCTGACTCGAATTTATAAACCAAATTTCTGTCTCCAACGTCCTCGCTTCCCCCACCTGGTAACCGATTGACTGCTATCCGCGCGGGAAAGCGAGGCCGTTTTATAGCGCCCGAACAGGGACCGGAAGATAAAAAGACCGCGGAGACAGGAAACGGAAGCGAAATGGCTGATGACGGACTAGACCGGTTATCCAAAGCTGCAAGAACGGTTCGGGCAAATACAACAAAATACCGCCGGGCCCGTAGAAGCGTTATGACAGCGCCTTCGCAGGTGCATGCGCGACAACCTGGGAACATCTCTCGAGCCACCCGCACCGCCACCCGTAGCCTCGCCCGTATACTCCGTGTCTCTCGAATTCCCGATTCGTATACCTGAGCTGCCACGGCCGGCCGAGATCATGAGTCAGATGCGTAAATGGGGCTGTTTTTTTGACGGACGCGATCTGATCGAGAGCGGGTCGAGGAACTTGGCAATACGTGCGGTTTTACCGAACAATAGTTAACTGGCATACCCGCATTGTTACGAGGGGACGCGATGTTGTGGCACCGGAATAATCGCCAGTACTGGCCCGCGTGGGAAGCCTTCCGGCAAGATTTCTTCGCGCAATTCTGAAAGAACCGCCGCGTTACGCGAGATTTACTGCCGCAGAAGCCTGGTGAAACGTACGCACAGTACGCAACAGCACTTCAGACGCTCATGCGTCGCGCAGAGAATTTCGGGGAGCGGGCACAGATCGACCTACTGTTCTGCACCCGGACTATAAACTACATCGGAAAGATGCCGCGAACCCCCGCGCCCTGCAAATTCGGACAACCAAGTACGAAGAGATTCAAAAACAGCGACAAACTCTACGGACCGTCGAACACCGGGGAGATATAGACGTGAGAACTAGCAGCACGGTCGCGACTACATATAATCCCCGCCATTGTTGGCAATGCCAACAACGCGGACATACGCGCTTTGAGTACTGACGACCGCCCGTACGATTCTCCCAATGCGGAAAAGAGGGGGTGTTCATGTGCGATTGTCATCCGCCGGAAAACGCCAGACGGATCGAGAATACCGCGGCCGCGTCTCGATCCCAGCCGTAAGTTACACCCCGCGGCCGCACCTGATCGTCCACGTGCGCGACTATCCTATAGAGGCGAAGCTCGACATTAGGTCAGAATTCATCAACCAAAAGATCGCGCGTTCCTTGAGACAACTCCACTTCATGCCGACCGTCGAATACAGTCAGGTGCGGCTCGCGGACGGAACGCAGATCAGCAAAACGGGCATGATTCGCGTACCACTTCACCTACCCCATCGCGTCACATGGCACGTTCCGCATTCTATCACAACTCGATAATGCCATGATTATCGGAATGGACGTGTGGGCAGGATCAAGAATTATCCTGCAATCACTGTCGCCTTACATCATCGCGTCGGAAACAATCTCAACAAAGCAAAGTTGTCAATCTCGACAAAGCAAAGTTGTCTGATCTCCGAAGATAAACAACTCCGAGTATTTCTCGAGCAGGAGCTGAGGAGATTTGACAACGTCCGCGGACCGACAGAATTAACCGAATTAAACTCACCGATCCGACATCAATCAAGCAAAGATATCGACCGCGGAATCCGGCAATGCAAGCGATCATCGACGCGGAAGTCGATCAAATGCTGCAAGATGGTATAATCGAACCGTTGACAAGCACGTGGAGCTCTCCGGTCGTCGTGGTCCGGAAAAAAAAACTGAAAAAACTGATTCTGTATCGATTCCCGTAAGGTGAATTTCGTTATCGAACGCGACACCTATCCGTTGCCGCAAATTTCCGCCATATTGAACAAACTGCGCGGAGCAAAGTACCTGTCTGTTATTGACCTGAAGAACGGTTACTGGCAGATATCTCTTGCTCCCAGCAGCAGACCGATCACCGCATTCACCGTGCCGAGCCGGGGGTTAATGCACTTCAGGGGCATGCCGTTCGGCCTGCATTCAGCCCCGGCAACTTTTCAACGATTGCTCGACCGCGTCATCGGACCCGAATTAGAGCTCCACGCGTTTGCTTATCTGGACGATATTATCGTTGCAAGCAAGACATTTACCGAACCTGCAGCATCTACGTGAAGCCCGACTCCGCATAAATCGCGAAAAATGCCGATTCTGCGTGCCGGAGCTACGATATCTCGAGCATATCATAAATCGCGAGGGGATAAAGACCGATCCCGAGAAAATTAGCGCGATCGCCGATTGGTTCATCCCACAGACCGTAAAACACATCCGTCAGTTTCTCGGGGTGGCCTCCTAGTACCGGCAGTTCATCCAGGATTTTGCCATCATCGACGAGCCCCCGGCAATCGCAACAGAAAGAAGGGGCAAACCGCGTGACATCATAGACAAACAGCGTCGAAATCCCGGATGTCCGCGGAATAATTTAGTTTAGCATTTCTGTTAGAGAGTACAACAGAAGCCCTAATCAGCAATTGGTTGTATTAATTATACGCATTTCTCGAAATTCCACGAAATACGCTTTATGTGAAAGAAGGTTTTCAGAATGGCGTAATGTGTTTTAGTAAAATACTAGAATACGCAGATTACGCTTACGTAAGTTACGCCATATGTGACGGCATCCTGACTGCAGTTCATCGTTCGTTTACGCAGGAATGTATCTGTGCAGCTATCGGAAGTCCTGCTTTGGATGCTCTGCTTGCAGTACTGTGTAAACGAACACCAAAGTGAATTTTATTAGAATAAGAAGCAAAAAGGGTCAGAAACAAATAATTAATCATAAGTAAAATAAGAATAATAAGATATAATTAAAATAAGAATAAAATAAAATTTAAAAAATAAGAATAAAAAATAAGAATAAAATAAGAAAAAATAAGAATAATAAAATATAATTCACAAAAAATTAATATCTAACCTTTAAGTAAAATTCATAGATTAAATATTTTTTATAATATCCATTGTTTATATCAATTAAATTTAATATTAATAAAATATTATCTTTTATACAATAAAAAAGTTTTATTACATTTTAATTATTCGAATATAAATTTATGTATAAAATTGTCTCTTACTATTCAAACAATCGGCTCAATTTCTATTGGAAGGTATGATCCGTGCAGTTATTCATGCAATTATCCGTTCGGTAAATTTCGATCACGTGACAAGCAGATGAAAAAGCAATAGATGCACAAAACATTGCATAAACGAATGCACCCTATATATGTTTATGATTATGCAGAAGTGTGTGCTCCGGCCCAAAGATTAGAGAGAGAGCAAGAGGTAATTGTGTTCCACTAGAAGCAATTTCAATATTGCACGTTTCTACAAATTCTAAAGATGTAATAAATTAGTCAACTTCGAAATCGCGAATGATAACGTTGACGAAAATAACAATGTAAATTTGCCTTTTCTATTCGGGGGGTTATACAATAACACTCTCCGAATTTTCATCTCAAATAGTTGTGTAAATTGCAGGTTTTATTGTTAGATATTTAAAGAAAGTTCTATATTGCGAAATCTAGATTGAAACTTTTATGGATAATGAAATACATATCCAATGCTCTTTGATTAATACTAAAAATCATGCAGACTTAACATTTCCTTCACACTATGTAATTATAATTTGTAATAAAGCTGAAATTATAATTTGTTTAATTTTGAAAATAATGGCAAGTATTTGTCAAAAACAATGACGGAAGCTTTTCTTCTTATTCAAGTTTTGTATGATTTGAAACACAAATTTGTTTCAAAATTTAAAAGAACATTCCCATAATCAAACTGCTTTAGAAAATCATATTATTTTTTAACAAAAGCAATTGCTTCTAAATATATTAAAATAAGATTATATTTTATTGGACAGAGTGTAGTTGACAATAATATTATTAGTGTAAGACAATCATTTATATTAAATATGGTTTTATTTAAGGGACAATAATAAATTGATAAAATAAATGTCTTAGATAATATAAAATAATAAATTGGAACATAAATGTTTTTCAGGCATCTTTTAAACATCTTTAAAATAATTTTTTAAAAACTTAAACACATTCAAACAACATATAAAACAACATTTCAACATATAAAAAACATTTATATCTCGATTTTGTTTGGACTTTGTGTTATATGTAGTACGCGCTATGACACAACTGCAATGTAATTTATAGTTTTTGTTTACGTTTTGCGGGCTATGTCAGTATTACAATGCAACTTATATTTTTCATTTCTTGTATAATTTTTTAAATAAATTATTATTCAATTTGATTGATTGTAATGTTTTTGTCTTTAAAATCATTTTTAGCATCATATAACATAAAATTTAATTTAATCTTTGATTTATTTGACTGAAAAAGCTTTGTCCATTTTGAAACGTCACAATAGATCGTACTCCGTGTAATTAAGTTGTCGCTATCTGGTTGGTCTGCTTCCGTTATACATACTAGGCTGCACGCTTTTGATATTTACTGCCAGTATTGCGGGTCAATCATATAATTTTACGTGAAATTTTTCACTTTTCATTTTTCACTTTTTACTTTTCATTTTTCACGCATTGACATTTCACGTGAAACTTTTCACGATAGCGATTATATATGTAGCTTGGATGCGTAAAAAATGAAATTATGAAACATAATTTCATAGGTTTTATAACTAAGGAAAATTATTTTATTGGTACAGTATTATATTCATCTTTCAATAACCGATTGTATATGTACTATGTACACTTAATCCTAATGTAGCCCTAATCTTTTCTAATTCCAAAGCATATTTATTAATTCTCTACATTTTCGCCTTTTCGCCACAAAGGTACATGGCGAAAAAATTTACGTGAAAAATTTTACATTTTCACGTTTGAGAGAGTTACATCCCGCAAAATCGTACATGATCGTAAGTTCACGTGAAACTTTTCACTTTTCACTTTTCCGCCCTAGGGAAGAAGTTACATGATTGACCCCTTGAAAACATATAAGGTTTGTTTTTCATTCTCGCACTAGAACTGAATTGAACTGAACTAGTGCAAGCCAGAACTGACGAGTGTAAGCGTGCAGTTAAGGAATAGAAAACAATTTAGTGCAAGACAGAAATGGTGTCCCATTATCTGTATGAAAATATTGGATGGCGCCCGATTGCCCACGTTGCCGATTGGCCAATTTAAAATAAAATTATTTGATTGGTTGATCCAGTAGAAAATCTCCAGGCATCGGTCGCTGTAAGTGTCTGGGTCCAATTGCAATGTGGTCAAACGAGATTCCCGGAAATATTAGATTCGTCTTCTGATAAAGACAAATTACTTATTAAAAATTATTTATTAATTATTCATTACTTATTTAATAAAATATGAATTTTATATTATTATATTATTTATTTTTATATTATTTTATGCTATATATTGGAATGTAAATATTAAAATCTTTTAGATCTTAAGAGAAATTCTTATTTTCACATAATTATTGTTTAAATATCACTTAGCTATGACTGTAAATACTAAATTTAGATGGGCAATCTTAATACCTTCGAAATACGTAATCGAATGTAACGTATCCATTTTCATTTACGAGAATATTTCCTGCGCTGTCTTTTTTTATAATTATTATATATATATTTTTTATAATTATGTTATTTCTTTATTGTTTGCTATTTCTACTTTTTCTTCTGATTATTTCCTTCATACACATTTTGGATAATATATACGGAATGGAATGCCACACGGAAGTGGAAAGATCGAATATTGTGCAAAAGTCCGATTTATCAAAGTGTCTTTTATTCGTGATCTAAAAACTCGTCTGTACACGTCCGTAGCAGCTCTCTTTTCTATACATTTCTCCTTCGAGATTATTTTTAAATAACAAATATCTTAATTCTTATAAACAGTTTCAAAAGAGAACCTGTTTGCTATTATCGTTTGTCTCTTGTCTATTGTTCCTATAGTTAACCGTTTTGAATTATGTTTTTCAACCCGCAGGAATTCGGTATTACAAAGATTTGAAAATAATGATCATGGAATATATGTTTAGTTCCGAACAATACAAAAAGAAATTATTAAAAGAAAATATAGAAAATAAATCTATTCTGTTAAGCTGATATCGGATATGAATACATGCAACGTCTTTGTATTTGCGTGTATTTAATGCGATTCTCTGAGAATAGAAAATTCAGCAAAATCTAAATAATGCCGAAAAAATGTGGCCGTGACAGTTATGACGATATAATCGCCACGACATAAATCAAATTTTAATATAATATAAAATCTTTGTAATAAGAAAAAATAACTTCAAAAAAATTTCAAGCATTTGTAAGACATTAAACAGTAAGTATAAATTTAAAAAATAAATATGTAATATTTATATATAATATTATTAATTATTATGCATTAGCATCCGACTTTCTAATCTACAAATTTTCTATAAATTTAATATTTAATGAATACTGTTTTCTAAACAGTGAAATGCTGATAATTTTAATTTGCATATCTCAAGTACTATGTATTAAAATATATAAATAATATCAATAAGATACTGAAATTTATACTCTAAAAAAGTTTCTACTTTCATACTTACTTATTAATATCTTATGGTGTTCAAAATTACCGCTACTGATTGAATTTTGTTTACCCTGCACTGCTTGAACTGACTTTAAACTCAGTGCAGCCAGTTCAGTGAACTCGTGCATTAAGTTCTGTTGCACTGGAATAACGAATAGTATCGTTGACGTCATTTCGGGAATAGAAAACGCTTTAGTGTATACTTCTTGCACTTCAGGAAGTTCAGGAATAAAAAATAAACTATAGGCTGCGTTCAATAGAAAGAGCAGCTCTGCAACTGTTGTAAAATTCTTTAATATGATTGATGTAAACATTTAGATCCATGAGGCCTGGTTTACAATACTGTCGGTGTAGCAAGCCATAAATCACAAGAAATGACCAATCACAGACGAATGTGAGGAGAATACTTGATTATGATTAGCCTATTCTTACGGCCCACGACACACGACGCATTGTACAACAGGCCTAAGCCTGCGACGACACGACCAAGTATTTTATAGGCCTGTGGCGGTCCCCCGCTCACACAACTAATACTTAGCAAAGCATTACCTAGCATGAAAAGAATCATGATCCGCATAGCGCAGTGGTAACGCGCCTGCTTTGGACACCTGGGGGTCGATCATGTAACTTTTCCCCTAGGGCGGAAACGTGAAAAGTGAAAAGTTTCACATGAACTTACTGTAAGAAAGTTCCTAAGAAGTCCCTAGGACAACCGGTGGATGGCGCCATGAGTACTGTTCGGTGACCTGCAAGAGCGCCTCTCGATCGAACACGACACGAGCGTGTGATACTAGGAGAAGACCAATCAAATAAAGGCTGATGCAATCATTATTAGCTTTGAAATCATCGAACGTGCTCCGATACGCGGAGCAGCGAGCGACGGGGACTCTCTCCTCAGTCGGCGAATGAGACGGACGTGTCATCCGCGAGAGTTCAAGTCGTATAGTCGAAACCATTTGTGAACATAGTCGAGATATCGTGGAAAGCGATATCAATCTAATCGTTGTAATACGGACAGACTCAGTGAAAATATACATCTTCTTTGTTATATTAAAATTGCCTAAAAGTTATTGTGCCTGCTCCATTATCCATCACGTGCCGGTCACCTCTCTCAGTGCGTGTAGTAAACCATAGACAATAATTTATAATAACGGACACTAATTCCTGACAAACGGACTTTATTCAAATTTAAAAATTACAAGAATCTTACATTACAATTATGTACGATTTTGCAGAATCATAACTCTCTCAAACGTGAAAATGTGAAATTTTTCACGTGAACTTTTTCACCATGTACCTTGGTGGCGGAAAGGCAGAAATCTAGGGAATTAATAAATATGCTTCGGAATTAGAGAAGATTAGAGTTGCGTTAAGATTAAGTGTACATACAATTGGTTATTAAAAAATGTATATAATACTGTACCAATAAAATAATTTTCATTAACTATAAAATCTATGTTTCATGATTTCACTTTCCACGCATCCAAGCTATATACATAATCTCTGTACGTGAAAAGTTTCATATGAATGTCAAGGTGTGAAAAATGAAAAATAAAAAGTGAAAAATGAAAAGTGGAAAATTTCACGTAAAATTACATGATTGACCCCCTGAGGACCTAGATTCGAATCTCACCGCGGCCAACATCTTTTTTCGCTGTCAAACTCAAAACGACCACCAACATCACCAACTCCTCCTTAACATCACAAATTGATGACCGACGTTCGACCTTCGTCAGCGCTCGCTATTCTACCTCGCGTGTATCTCTTGGCGCGAATCTCTTTGTTCTCGTTTTTGCGACCGATCAGTAATTTTTATGCAACCGTGCACGGTTTTCAAATCAGTGCGTGTTCTGTGTTCGTCAGTGCCCGCTCGTGTCCATAGCCAAAATGATGGACCGCTTTTCGCCACGTCCAACTCAGCGTGACGACAATTCGATACTCCAGCCTCCGCCTCAACGCTTTCACTGCCCAGGAAGCCCACCCAACGAGACATATTCCGTCTTTCTGCCTTCTACACGGAGCAACTCGCACACGCCTAATCCTGATCTAAGACAGCCGTCGAATCCATCAATAGCTGTAGGCCGCCTTTCTGGAAAACCAACTCAGATCTTTGGTTTTTCCAAATCGAGTCAGTTTTTGCTTCGAATCGCATCCGCTCAGACGAATCCAAATACCATTTGATCATCAGCGCTCTGGACTCGGAGTCCGCCAAAGACACACCATTGACGGAAGTCTCCGACATAATTCGTGCTCCGCCGGCCTCTGGCAAATACATCTTCTTGAAAGAAAGTATCACTCGTTTCACGGACTCCGCTGATCGCTAGCAAAAACTGCTCAATGAACTCGAGCTGGGTGACAAAAAGCCGTCGCAGCTTCTGCGCCAGATGTGCAGCTTCTCTGGAGACAAGGCCTCGGAGGAAATTCTCAGAGTCAAGTGGCTCTCCCTCCTGCCACCCAACGCTAAGCGCTTCTTGAAAATATTTAGCGCTCCCAACTTGGATGAGCTTGCAATCGATCACCTTTTGGAAAGGAGCAGCAACCTATATGTGTCTACGTCGCATCCTACTCGTTCTTCCTCGCCAGCCAGGCACAGTCAGGTATACTCAATCAACTTCGACAACCTGACAGGTCACCTTTTGAAAATTAAGAGCTCCTTGGCGCAGCTCATTTCACTGATTCGCAAACTCCATTTCAGACCGATCTCTTCAGCGTCTCACTCAAGCAGGTCTCGCTCATGCTCGCGGCCAAGAGCTTCCTCGCCCTCGCCGCAAGGCGCCTGCTATTATCATCGGAGATTCGGTGCCGCGGCTCAGCGATGCACCACGTCCTGCTCATTTATGGCCAATCAGCCGTCAGAACAGTTAAACTAAGCCGACTATCGGCATTTGAGGCGGCCGTCGATAGCAGCAACAACAATGCAATCGTCTTGCCCTCTAAGAAACTCCGCCTTCATGTTCATGGACAACCAACATCAAATTTCTAATCGACTCTGGCTCTGCCGTCTCCTTGGTGCCTCATCGCCAAACCGCTCAGGCCATCTGACGCACGTTTGTACGCCGCAAACGGCTGGCCTATCAACACTTTCGGCGAAAAGATCCTGACCGTTGACTTCGACCTTCGTCAAGCCTTCAAATGGGCCTTCATAATTGCCGTTCAATCGGCCATCATTGAAGCAGACTTCCTCCATCATTATAGTCTGATCCTAGATTTGAAAAAGCGAATATTACTGGATGCCCTTACCTCGCTCTCCAGCAAAAGCAATCTCGCTATGGCCTCTGTCTTTGGAATCTCTTCTAGTCCGCCCGGCTGCCTTCGGACCCAATCGCATCAAGCTACCAGACTCTTATCAAGGAATTCGAGGATCTCGGCAGAGCCAAGCCTCGCCTTCCGTCAGCCTCCATTTACATCGAACATCACATCGTGACGTCTGAGCCTCCGGTTGCCGAACGAACTCGCAGGCGAGAAACTCGAAGCTGCACGCAAGGACTTCGAGCTGATGTTGCATCATGGGATTATCCGCCCTTCGAGCAATCAATGGGCCAGCCCTCTGCATATGGTTCGCAAGAAGAAAGGTGGTTGGCGCGCTACGGGCGATTATAAACGATTGAACGCCCAGACGGTGCCCAACAGGTATCCGATTTCACGTATCGACGACATTTTTCAACGGAAAGCGCATCTTTTCAATCTTGGATTTTAAGCGCGCCTACTTCCAGATTCCGATCGTTCAGCTGATATAGCCAAGATAACCGTCACCACACCTTTCGGATTCTTTGAATATCTTGACACCTCTCGGTCTTCGCAATGCCACACAAACATTCCAAAGGCATATAAACAAAATTTTCAGAGGATAGAGGATGACTTCGTCAACTGTTACATTGACGATGTCATCATCGCCTCTAGCTCGCACGAGGAACATCTGCAACACCTCAGAACTGTGTTCGAGCTGCTTCGCTCCCACCAACTAACTATCAACTGGAGCAAGTGCCAATTTGGAAGAGCTGAACTATCTTGGCTATATGCTCGACTCTCAAGGATTCAGACCTCCACTCGACCGGATTGAAGCCATTCTGGCGTACCCGAAACCGGAAACTGTCTCAGACCTCCGTCGTTTCCTGGGGCTGATCGATTATTACAGGCCATCCCAAGCGCTGCTACAAGCTCCACTCTGTGTTTTTCTACAAGACGCAAAGAAGAAAGACAAGCGCAAGATTCTTTGGACAACCGAATCCGAAGCAGTATTTCAAGTAAGTCTAGTCTGGCTACATGCTTTTCGTATTTCTCGCCTTCAGCTCTGCTACGGCTCATCACCGATGCCTCTGACACTGCCATCGGCGCTTTTCTTGAACAACTTTTAGAGGCTTCCTGGAAACCTCTTGGTTTTTTCTCGAAAATTCAGCCACTCAGAAAGGAATTACAGCACGTTCGACCGGAAGCTACTTGCGATCTTCGCCTCGATCAAATTTTTCCAGCACATCCTCGAAGGCAGACAGTTTGTGATCCAGACCGATCATTGTCCTCTTGTCTACGCTTTCTCGCAGCGCTCGGAGAAGGTCTCACCTCGCCAATGCCGCCAGCTTGATTTCATCGCCTAAACTATCCATCTCTCATGTAAAGGGTAATGAAAACACTGTTGCCAATGCGCTCTCTCGAGTCGACATAATTACAATGCCCATTGCTCTGGATACCGCCACGATCCACCAGGCTCAGGTTGAGGACAACGAATTGCCCTCCTTCCAGGAGAACACCTCGTTCAATCTCCTCAGGATCACCATCGAGAGTCATGACATTTTCTGTGACGTCTCCTCTGGATGAGTGAGACCTTACATCCCGGAAAGCCTCAGATGTCAAGCTTTCGTTGTAGTGCACAATCTCTCTTATCAGCGGAAGGGCCACAGCTCGCACTCTGAGAAAGAAATTCATTTGGCCAGGAATCAGAAAGGATGCTCTCCGTTGAGCACGAGAATGCCTTCCGTGCCAACGAGCGAAAATCCATCGCCACAATCGAAACATGCCAATCAAGATCCTTGTGCCGGACGGACGCTTCAACCATGTCCATCTAGACATCATCGTGTTGCCTCAGGTAAACGATCTAAAATACTGTCTCACGATAATCGATCATTTCTCCAGATAGCCAGCAGCGATCCCGCTCAAGGACACCCAGGCGAGCGCAGTGACCATAGTCTTTTATAGTAGCTGGATTTGGCAGTTCCACTCCGGAATGAGCACCCCGCTCACTATAACTAGGGCATCCAGTTCGAGTCGGCTCTTTTCACAGCCCTCGCAAGAATAGTTGGAGCACAGAATAGTTGGAGCATCCACTCTATTCCATACCATCCTCAGTCGAACGGAATCATCGAATGTTGGCACAGGACTCTGAAGGCGGCAACCCGGACATACCATGGCCTCAGCTGCTGTTTACCATTCTGCTTGGCTTACGCATAGTTGTCAAAGAAGACCTCCAGGTCTCCCCGACTGAGCTACTCTTCGGCACGTCTTTCCGCATTCCGGGTGAGTTCTTTGTCACTCTTTGTCAAGATCTCGCATCTGATCCGCAGGAATTTCTTCCAGCATTTAGGGACCACATCAGGTCAATCAGGCCCACGCCGACGGCTCACCACACCAGCCCACGCCATTTCGTCCTCCAGGACCTAGCCACGTACACCCACGTGTTCAAACTGGTGGACTCGGTGAAGAAGCCTTTGGAGCCGCTCTACACCGGCCCGCACCATGTCATCCGGAGACTCGATGACAAAGTCTTCATCGTCCTTGTTAACAGGAGAGAGAAAACGGTCTCGACCGACTGTCTCAAGCCAGCTTATCTGGCATCTGCAGCAGAATCAGCGCACCAACCTAGCCAGCGGCCAGAGTCTCAACAGCCAGCATCTACAGCTCCTGCCAAAAGAGTACATTTTTCGAGCCGCCGGCGAAGACCACTGAGAGAGGAGTGGCTATGGCGCCCTTGCCACCTGCTTCCGCTCTGCCGCTTGGCGCGCCCGCCGCTGAGCGCTACCGTCTGCCGAGGAAGCAGACGCTTATATCACGATTAGAATGGTAACTTCCGCCTTCTTCCCCGTCGTCCACATTGCATTGAGCGACCATTATGCGTCTCTTCATGCCAGCCATCGGAACGCGCAGACAGCCACACGTTTAGTGGAGAGAGAGAGAGAGAGAGAGAGAGAGAGAGAGAGAGAAGAGAGAGCCAGGTATCACCGTCGTCATCGTGTCGTGCAAGTGCGTGACCGCGCCCAGTGCAGTGTCAAGTGCTGCGTCCGTGCCGGGTTTTGTGCTGTGTTGCGAATTTAATCTTGTTGGCGTCGTGCGACTACGTACGGCATTTTGCACCTGTTGCGGGTGTTTGCTATCCCTCTCTCTCTCCGTGCGCCTCCACTTTTCTCGCCTGCGCGCGAGACGCGAGTGCACTCGTTTCTTCTCTCTTGCTTGTGTGTGACCGGCTGATTTCTCGCTCTCTTTCTCGTTTGCGTGTGTGTTTTTTCTCACTCGCGTGTGATTCGCCGTTCTCTCGCTCGCGTATGATCGGTCATATAGTTCTCTCTCGCTCGCAAGCGATTGCATCATCCGCGACAGCGTGTGTCTTATTCGCGTCCAGCGTCTTTTCCGTCCGTTTTCGTCTTAGTCTGCGTTTTATCCGCGTTTTGCGCCAATCTCAGAATTCTGCGTCTTTTGTTCTGCATTTTTCTTCCGTGTACGCGTTGCGCTTTATTTTCAACCGCGTTACGTCTCGTCATTCGTCTGCGTCGCGTCTCTCTGGTCTTATCTGCGTGCATTAGTTTTATCACGTTAGCGTGCGTTCTACGTGCGACAGCTGCCCGTGATCTTCTGCGTTTCGCGAACGTTCTACGTGGCCACGTAGCGTGCGTTTTCCGGCATTCCCTTTTCTCGCGAGCGATCGTTTCAGCGTTTTTTCCTGTTTTTTCATCGTCTCTAATCTCGAATGTTCCTTCGCGTTCGCGATGCCCTTGCTGGCATTGTACGTTCCGCAAGATAATATTTGTCACGCGTATTCCTCGTGTTCGCGGTGCCCTTGTTGGCATTGTACGTTTCCGGACTTTCTTTGTCTTTGTGATATTAATTGTAAGCCGTGTAAATATCGCGTCCGCGTTTTGTTTGTTAACCGGTTGAATGTTCTAGAGTCTCTATCTGTTGTCTGTTCGAAATAAACGAGATCGAGTCAAAACTTCGCGAGTCGTTGCTGGAGACGGTCAAACATCAAATTGTGATGATAAATTCAGTTTGCCTAGAATCCTTCCTGCCTCTTTTCAGAGACCAGCCGTCTTACATTTCTGGCAGAGTTGACAGCCTCATCCTAAACAGTTTGGCAACGCATCGTCCATCACAAGTGATGACCCCGACGTGATATAAACACGCAACGCAACGCAACGCAATCTTCTCAACTGCACCCGTCATAATACACGGCCATATGAAACCCGCTGATTACAACGACGTGACTCTCTACGGCTAATCTTTGGACGCACTCGCCTTGCAGAGGTTCGCACACACCTCCCTGTCGACGTCCATACGGCCAGTTCAACATCGCCAACCGGTAAAGACAGCCAATCACCGGACATCTCGACTTTCAAGGTTCGCTCACATACCTCACTGTCGATGTCCAAATCGGCTAGCCTACCCAACGAGGAAGCAACTAGCGCACAATAGAATCGCAGCGGCAACGTGCCCTCCTTATATCGCGCATCTCATACCTCCCTGGGCAGTAACACATCGGGCAACGAGCAAATATCAAAAAGAGAAGAAAAATCGGAGCTTGTCCACTAAGGGGGGAATCCTGTGGCAGTCCCCCCGCTCACACAACTAATACCTAGCAAAGCATCCACAAAAAGAACCGTGGCCTGCATAGCACAGTGATAGTGCGCCTGCTTTGGATCTGAGGACCTAGGTTCGAATCTCATTGCGGCTAACATCTTTTTTCGCTGTCAGAACATCGTGGACGACGCTCCTCACCAACGCCACAGGTCTATGGTTTCATTCATATTTGAAGTGAAGGGTCGAAACTATATAATTATTATTTATAATGGGAGTTAGGAAACACAATTAAATACAAGTGTCAAACACTGAAGTATTGTGTAAAGCTGTTTGCTAGAACAATGTTGCTAGTAGATTACGCTTTAAAACGGTCTTACTTTCTCGCGCGGATAGCGGTCAGTCGGTTTCCAGGTGGGGAAGTGAGGATGTTGGAGACAGAATAATTGGGTTATAATTATAATTAAATCGTAGGTGTGACTATTATATAATAACAATTTATTAACAACGAAATAACAAGTAGTGTCGGATGGGAATTGCACGGGAATAATCATATAAACAGAATTGGCCGTGAGCAGACAGACTGGCGTGCAGTGCGTGTTTATGTGGTTTTTATAAACGAGGTATCGCTTCGACGATCGATGCAATACTAAGCTCGCTGCGCGCAGTTCGGTGATGCGGGGCGTGCGGCAGTAGCGCACATATTTTTCGCGGATCTTTAAATCGCGCGTTTGTATTTATACTCGCGGGTGGATTCTTCGCGGAGAAAGTTTATGACCACTCAGGTCGAAGAACGGATGTACCCGTGCTCTCTCACGAGCGGAGTCACAAGAGCTCGGACTGCCGAGTGTACTCGGCCAGCTGAGGTGAACCCCAGCTCGGGCGGAAAGTTTCGGTGTGGTTGCCGAGCGTACTCGGCCGACCGGGGTGTATCCCGGTACTCGGAATCAGTCGGATGGATGTGTGGTTGTATCGGAGGGCACTTTGATACACGGCAGCAGAAATCGATGGTGGCGGAGTCGGATCGAATGGACTCGATGCGCTGGAGAGACCTTAGCAACTCTCAGCTTGTCGTGGAAAGTTCGGAAACGGTTTCGGCCAAGTGAACTTGGCGCATTGGGGAGGGTCCCAATATATCACAGGCTGCAACCGGAATCGGGATACTCGCTTCTCGTGAGACGTGCTCTCAGAAGGCGAACGCGGAACAGGATGATTTTTCTATGGAGAGTGATATCTTTTTATACCCGAGATCGACCTCGGTATTTTTCAGTTGATATTTTTGGTCGATCTTGGGGGTAGCATCCTCCACAGAAGCGAGGAAAAGGAATCGGTTCAATTGGTTTTTTAGGAAGATAAGAAATCGGAGTGGGGATGTCTAGGGATAAGAAGAGGAGTTCGGTGATGAGATAACGGCGCGGCGCGGGGATGGTTACATTGCTTATAGACGCGGTCGTGGCGCGATGCGGGGCGCACGCTTGCTTTCGTGGCGCGGTGTCGATGCGGCGCGGGGAGTATCATCACTTGGTGGTACGGCGCGTGGTGCGGAATACCACGAAAACAATCGTGGACTCGCGGTATTCCCACGCTATAACTCCAACGCTTCAGAGTTCGCAAAATATTACTGATTAAAAAATAGGCGTAAACGCCTTTTGCGGCCCTGCCGCACTCCGTCTAATGGTCGGCGATCCCCGATGGATGGTCGGTCAGGGAAAGATTCGGAGAAGAAACGGAGCGTAGGGATGCACTCTATTATAGCTTTAAACATTAAATATGATTTGTTTCCTTTCACAAATTTTTATAAAATTAAAAATTTAAGCTGGATCCTCATGCAGACACTGGCGCTTTGACACGCTAATTGGTGAAAAATAAGTAGTGGGAATAAATAGTAACGTAGTACTATTTATTTATTTGTTTTTTTAAGTTTTTCATAAAGAGGAGTTGTGAAAGAACGACGTGGGGAGGAAGATCTTCTGCTTTGTATCCAAACATCTGGCTGAAAAAATCTTTTTTTTTAAAAGAAGTCTATCTCGCCCTCGGTTTTTTGTGGTTTTTCTGAGGGACTTAGGGCGAATGCCGAGGCAGGGACTTGGGGTGTCTATAGGACGAAAGAGTCCACGGAAGCTTCCCTTCCTTGTCCGAAGATTCAAGAGAGAAGTGCGTAAAACACAAACATAAGATGAAGAAGCATCAAGAAAGAAGAAAGAAGAAGGAAAATGACCTCGCATGGGATGACAGCGGCACGGGACTTCCGAGAGGGGTGAAGTTTGGAATTGGTTCGGCGCTCGGTAACCCACAGCAGCAGCTTGGAGTAGAGCAGAAAGCCGACAGATTCTCTGAGAGCTTCACCATGGAAAAAGAAACCGATTTTTCTGCGAGAGAGTTCCCTGGAATTGTCGGGATGACAATTTCGAAGAGGAGGGGAGTAGTATTACGACCAAGGGGTGCTCGGAGTTGCCCTCGTATCGATTTCTAACGTGAAGATCATATTCTGCGTTGTCGATTATGAATATTGATTTGACAGATCATTTGAGAGGTGACGCGCGAGCGAATTACGAGCGCGAGATTGTATCACGAGCTATATAACTAGTTGTTGTGCTTATTAAAGTTCGTTGTTTTGTAAACAGCTTTTATTTATTTCCGCGTATCGCGTGAGTGAGTGGCTTGTGCGAGTGGCCGCTGCGAAAGCGCGACAATATTAATAAATTAATTTTAATTTAATTATTAATTTTTATTTTTTAATATTTAAATTTTCTTTTCCAAATAATTGGTAACCATGCACTTAACACATAAGCCGCAACTCAGCTTTTAAGCTGTGTATACTTGTGTAATGTTGTGTCGTTGTCGTTATTGGAAAGCACTGTGTCATTTTGTGTCGCCTGTGTCTCTTGCTGAAAAGTTTCCAATATACTGTATAAATAAAATATATGTTTTAAACCTAATCTTTCGATGATTTAAAATAACTTTTCACAATATACAAGGTGTCTCAAATTTTTCGAAAAAACGAAACAAAATTTCTCAATAACTCTAATCTTAATAGGTTATAATATGATTTCAATACTGGATTTCTATTCAATACTAGATTTTCAACCAAAAGTATGACGGAATGATTACGTAGTTTCCTTAAATTATGTTGATATTCAGTTTGTTTTTACTTTAAAATTATTTTGAATATCTTAAGATACTGATACACAGACAATATTTTAAATCTATATATGAAAATATTGTGGTGGTGCCGCGTTTGGCAGTGTGTTATTTGAAAGATTATGCCACCACGCGTCTCAGGAGGAGACGGAGAGTGCGATAAGCGAGCGAGTGTGTATGTGTGCGTGCCGCCGTATTGCGGCGCCCGCGATTGGCTGGATCGGTTGGCACTAGCTGTTGGCTCTTCTTGCGGATGATGTCCGCCCTTCAACCAGCTATGTGGCGGACCAACGATGTGAGCATTAGTGCCAGACAAGCAGAAGGGTAAGCAGCCAATTATCGCTAGGTTCGCAGATGTCGCTCATATCGGTAGCGCAAGCTGAAGGAGGTTCGGGGTAGGAAGGTTGCGTGCGTGCCCAATAATCACGGAAGTAGAGTTAATAAAAAGCCATTATATTCTTAATTAATTAAAAGCGATACAAGGTGTAAAGGAACGACAGTGTGGCAGTCGACGGGACTGCGTTTGAGTCCCGCGAGCGTATTGCGCGGGTGCGTCGAGCGCGTCCACTTCGGCGCGCAGGCGCGCAAGCTCCTGGAGCCGTTCCCTGCGCCTCTCGCGCGCCCCGGCTCCGCTTCGCCGAGACCGGGCGGCGTGTATTTGAGGAACGGCGTGAGACGGTGGCAGGTCCTCCATCTGAGTTGCGGCCTCTACGTAAAAGCGCCTAGAGTCGCGGCGTGGCGGCCTGCTTTGAAGGGGCCCAAACTCGATGGCGTGGAGGCGCCACGGCGTTTCCTGAAGGACGCCGAGCTCCAGAGAGCGCCCTGGTGTCGGGGGCCGCTCGGTAGCTGTCGCCTCTCCTTCTGGAGGTGGCGATCTCGGCGGGCTGTTATCCCCTGTGGAGGAAGATGATCCAAAAAGGTCCAAAAACCGCTGATGAAGACGGCTATGGGGTCGCCTGATCCATCGTCCCCTTGTGTTTGCTGGTGCCGTGTGCGGCACGTGTTCGGGCGGCGTGGCTGACCGCGAGGATGAAGGGCGCGGTGTGTGCGCCTGCTGGACAGCCGGTGCCGTCGGCTCCCTCGGAGAAAGGGGCGAGTCGTCGCGGCTGGTCTCTAGTGGGGCCGCATGCCTGCGGGAATCCGCACGCGGTGCGGCATTTCCCCCTGTCGAAGATCGGTGCGACGGGAACCGCGCTGAGACCGTGGCCCTGAGTAGGTCGCCTGGACACGGACGGATTCGGCGGCGTCTGTGGCCGCTAGCGTTCTTCCCGGACGTGTTGTCTATGGCGTTCACTGCCACGAAGAAAGATGGTTGCCTGGTGAGTAGTCGGCTAGAACGGCGTTAACTGCCGTCAGAACGGTGAGTTCGGAAGCGAATGAAGCGGATGACTTTCACGGTCGTCCGGGAAAGTGACGGCGTTTACGGCCGACGGAGAGACCTGGAGATGGCGGCTTTCACGGCCGTTGAAGAAAGGCGCCCGGGCGGGCCTGGCGGCGTTCACGGCCGACCAAGAATACGTTCGGAGGAAGGGACGGACGGGCAATGGCGGCGTTCACGGCCGTCAAAGATGTGTCCAGAGGAAAGGACGAGTGGAGGTATAGCGACTGAGAGAGTCGCTCGGAAACGGACGGATTGGCGTGGCGGCTTTCACGGCCGTCCGCGAACTGCGTCCGGTCGCAGTCGGATTCCACGACGTTCACGGCCGTGGAAGATCTGACCTATGACCCGGTCGGTGATTCCCAACAGGAAAAACTGCCGTGTGATTGAGCCTGAGGCCAGAGCTGGCCTCCAGAGCTCGGAGGGCGTCGCAGTGCAAACTCGTAGCCTTTAACAGGCTTGAGGCGACTGAGGCGAAGAGCGATGCCAAGTGCCGCTCTTATATAGCTCCGCTGCGGCGTTTCAGACACGAGAAAATGGTTTGTCGATTTGCCATCTAGTGACGGGCGCGCGAATCACCATGCTGCGCGGGATTGCGCGCGACGGTGTGTTGGTGGTGCGGTTGCGAGGCAGTGACCGCCACAATATAATAAATATATTAAATAGAAATATAAAAATATAATAAATATATTAAGTAGTAGAAAAGAATAGACACTCATTCTGTCTTCTCTTTTTCTCTCTTTATTTGTACACAGCAACATTTCTGTCTTACTATACATGTCACTAAATATTTAATATTTGTAAATAATAATTATTTTAATTGAAATCATAAACTAGAGAATAAAAATATTGTATTTAAATTATCAAATTGTTCTCAGATTTTTGTTAAATCGTAGAGGTAATTAAAAACTTATGATAAATAAAAAAATTAATACAATTATTCAAATATAAACTCTTTTCTTAGTTTGATATTATCTTTTCATTGTAACGATACGCCTCCCGCGCATCATTCTAGCTGTAAGTGCGACCGCGCACCTGTTACCAAACACGCCGACCGACGCGCGCACTACCGAACATACCGACCATTGCGCGCGCAACCGAACACGCACACGCCACGTGCGTACCGCACATGCATACCGCCGACGACTCGCGCGCCGTTTGTTGCTAAATTGTTAACAACAAAGAACAAACACGATCAGATATATAAACCTGGCCGAATCCGGAAAGAACCAGACCGATCCGATCCTCCGACCTATCTGCATCTCCGACCGGAAAACCGAGAGCAGGCATTCCTGATCTCCGCCGAGCATACGACGTCCGATATCCTAGAACCGCACACAGTGAGAAAACGGGACAGAGTATTCTCAGTCTCCGCCAAGCATACTTGACTCTCGCTTCCCTCGAGACAGAGCATTCTCAGTCTCAACGTTTCTTTACCAACGCAAGCAAACCGGGACGGAGCATTCTCAGTCCCTGACGAGCATACTTGTCATTCGTTCCTCTCTATCTTCCATTCCGAAACGGAGCATTCTCAGTCTCATCAATCTCGCCAGTACACGAGCATATGGAATAGAGTATTCTCGGTCCCCGACAAGCATATTTGTCTCTCGTGCAAAATTTGCGAAGCGAAGCGAGCATTCTCGCTCCGAACTTTCAAATACATACCGACCGCGCGAAAATATCGAATACCGCGGCCCGCACCATCAACGCTAACACTGCTCGACCAAACACACGCCAGCACGGCCCGTAGGCCCCGACACGAGCCAATCTCTCGTCCCGACGCACTCCATACACATCACGCATATCGCGTGCGCGATATCATGAATTTCGCGGCCCGCCGTACATCACGCCCGTCAGCAAGTACGCCTGGCGAGCCCACACCGCTGTGTATCCACCTGGTTCGATACAAATAAAATATACTCTTATCAAACAATTCACACACTTTTATTAATTCACCGAACCCGGCAACCAACGAGCACGTCCGCGCACCCAAACTCGAACGACAATGTAGGCGAGGACGGACCATTATATCATTATTGATGGATTTACGTTTTTAAGATTATAATTCTCTTTAGTTGAAACAAATTGCGGATCAAGAGACACGGGTGATGTGTCCATGCCAAGTTCATGCGCAGCGAAATTCGCATAGAACGGCGGCGAGACGCCCGCGGCTCTCTTTACGCGAGACCCCAGGATGAACTCGGTCTACATTTTCATACGTCAGCAACGACTGCATCGATTAAATTCTACGCTTAATAGCTGAGTATCAAATTATATGAGAAAAGTGTTATTTTTTTTTTCGTGTTCCACAAACTGAGATATCGCAATCACGGCGCAAAGTTCAAATTGGTAAATTTGAAGAAACGTCCTGGGGCCCTATTTTTGAAATAGTTGCGCATACGCAAATTGCATATTGCGAATGATCGCATCTGAAAATTTCTAGAACTTATTCTTGAAATACTTACGTGTACGTAAATTGTATATTGCGAATTTTAGAATCTGTAAAATGCTATTCTTGACGGTCGTAAATGAAACGTATACGCAATTTTTCATTCGCAAGGCAATGAATGGGTCATTACATACGTTCATCTCGAAACGAATGGCATGATTCTCTTTGCATTATAGATCTCGAAGATATTATAATACCAATCATGAATGAATTGGAAAATATGGAAAGAAGAAGAAGAAGAAGACGATATTGGATCAAATATTCATATGACTATAAGTCAACCAACAGTCTCCCATAGTAGTATACATGAAGTGATTAATATAATAACAAGACAAGAAATTATGGATGAATGGATAAAATTTCCTAACACATTAGTAGAAATGAATGAATTGCGAACAATGTAAATCAAAATTTTACTACATCAATGTAAAAATAAAAATTGAATATTTAATGTGTGTGTGTGTGTGTGTGTGTGTGTGTGTGTGTGCGCGCGCGCGCGCGCGCGCGTGCGTGCGTGCGTGCGTATGCGTGCGTGTGCTGCATGCATGCGGACGAGCATGCTGGCATGCGAGCATGCGGGCGGGCGGACGGGCGGGCGCATTCACGTGTGCGTGCGCGCGCGCGCGTGTGTGTGTGTGTGTATATTACATGTATATATTACATGTATATATTACAGTGATATGTATATATTACAGTTTTTATAGAAGACACAGATTCCTGGTACTATAGGATACATTGATTGCATTCATGTAGCTATTTTCTTTTCTCCAAAAAATAACAATATTAATCCTGAACACTTATAGGTAAATAGAAAAGGATATCATTCTATAAATACTCAATTGCTATTCAGTTCTATGTATTAATTATATTTATATTTATATATTATAAACGTTCATTTTATATTTTTTTTTAAATTTGTGATTGGCGCTTAAAAATTATGAAACATAAGCATGTTATCCTGGAAGTACACATAATGCATTTATTTGAAATAATTGTAATGCAAAAAAATGTGATGATTCATCTTTATAAACGTTATCCACATAGTAATTACCATTTATTAGGTAAAACTGTTAAAGCAAATTATGTTCAATTTAACATTTTCATTATTATTTATAGTTTTTAATTTTTTTATCAAATTTTTTTATTTTTGTAATGTTTATATTTGATATGTTGATATTTTGAATAACAGGCGACTCAGGATATCTTTTGAGACCTTGAATGATAACTCCTATAACAGATGCCAGAAAAGATAGTCTAGAAGCTTTGTAATAGACGGCAAACGAGTTGTCGTTCATTAATAGAACAATACAACAGATTATTGAAAATGTGATTTAGATGTTTATTAAAACACAGAATATTGCATTATTTTTCAATAGTAGCATCTAAAATTATATATACATGTGCTGTGCTACATAATATGTATGCTACATAATATGTGCATTAACAAAAATGTACTAATATTATTGAATGATAATGATGAAGAATTAGATTTTGGAATATATAACAATGAAAATTATAATGAAGAGGCAAATAATATATATATGAAAGGAATATTAACAAAGTTAATCTAGAACTAGCAGCAGGTAAAATTATACAACGATGAATAATAGAAAATTATTTTTCTTAAATTATAATAAAGACGGATTAAAATATCTCATAAGTGTATCATATTAATGCATCATATATGTGTTTTGTATTATATCAACTTAGATGTTACACATTATATCATATGTCTTTTTGTATCATATTACATCACTTATTACGTTAGAACGTAGAACTTAGATATTAGAATTATTTTTCTAAAATTATAATAAAAATAAATTAAAATATAAGTCTCAATAAACATAAACTAACATTAATGTAACATCAATGTTATAATTTCCCTTAACAACATATCTAACATAACACATGTTTTGAATGGAAAATTATAGCATTGACATTATGTTATTGTTAGTTGATGTTCACTGAGGTAAATCACATAATATATCACATAGAGAAAAAATGTATTTAAATGAAATTTGAAAAAAATAAACTCTCGTAATATAAATACATAAAAAATATTAATTTAACTTATTAATGTTTAACTCATATAACTTGTTTTTATATATATTATTAAAAATTATAATAAAAATAAAAAGAAAAATAACGTATTTGTAATAAATATTTGCCAAATCTAGAAACAAATAGAACTGCCTTCTACAAAGGAAGATATGTGCAAATATTACAAACGAGCAAAGAACTTTATTAATAGAACATTAATAAACAAGAATTAGTACAAGCGAAATTTATCTCATTTATACTAAAAGATTCCATTAAATTATAAAAAGAAATCACCGAAAATTTAAATGCCATATACAGAGCTAAGAAAGATTGAAAAAGTTATACAACAACGAATAATAGAGAATTATTTTTCTTAAATTACAACAAAAATAGATTTAGTTATTTCATAACATATTATGACATAAACATAATATATTATGTGTATTACTAAAAAGTTTGAAATTAGAATTTAGATGTTAAAATTTCCACGTTTCGGAAATGTTGGCTATTTTTTCATTTGCTTTGACGGATCTTTTTAAATATTCTAATCTAGCTTTATTAATAACTTTTTTTAATTTACAGGTTTTTTTGTAAATATCTTTTAATTTTGTTGATTGTTCTATATTTATTATTTTTTTTTCGTTGCAACTGTTTGTGTTCCAAATGCTTTCTTATTTATTTGTTTTTTTGTTGAGTTTTGTATGCAAGAATTTGTATTATTTGTTATATTTTCTATATCTTCAATTGATTTTTCATTTATTCTACTTGTAAAAAGCAATTTGACATATCTATATCGTCATTAAATATTCTGTTATTAGCTTTTTTTTATTTGATAAGATTGGAAAATTATTTTCAGTTTTTATAAATGTTCTTTTCCGTGATGGCAAAATGCAATCTCCAGTATTTAAATCCATAGTAACTTTTACGTTTTCTGTATCTTCTTCTAAATATTCAACGCCTATTAAGTCTACATCCTGCAAAGTATTATATAAAATACAGACATAAATAAATAAAAACAAATAATAAAATACATATAAAATATGCATATGTGTACAATTTTTAATTTTTTATCAAGAAGATACAGTATGAACTTTAATAAATAAATTTCTTTTCATGCATTTTATTATGTAATACTAAATATGAATAAAGAAATATTATATTTTTTATTATAATTATAATTTTTATTATAATTATTAATATTATCTTACATCTGAATCTTCCAATAAATTTAGTGATTTCTTCTATGTCAGGATATCCTTCAAAACTACTAGTTGAAAACATTAAATTAAGAATTTGTTCTTCTTGCAGTGTTAATATTGTTATATTTTTTTCACCGCCTCCTGTTGCTGTCATAAACTATTTTATACTGTCATACTTTCCTTTGCTCCGTGATCGCAAATCGTGCCAGCACTAAACAAATTTTTTTCAATATTAAATACTAGATATTAAAACACTCATTTATAAAATTAAATATTTGAAATGTGTAATTTGCAAATTATGATTCAATTAAAAAAAAGCAAATTAAAAGATTTCTTATTTTCCATAATGTAAAATTTTGTATATAATAAAGTTTTTAAAAAATTTTTTTAAATAAAAAACATTTATTTTTTAAAATAAATTACTAAATATACAATTTTTTATTTCAAATAAACTATACCTTACGTCAACTTTTCCAATCTTTCTTAGCTCCATTTACTGCATTTAAATTTTCGATGATTTCTTCCCATAATTTAATGGACTCTTTTAGTGTAAATGATGAGGAAATTTCGCTTGTATTAATTCTGGATGTTTATTAATACTTTCTATTAATAAAGTCCTTTGCACATTTGTGATATTTGCATCTCTTTTCCTTTTATCCAAGTTATTTATCTGTAATAAAATAATATTTAAACAAAAATATAATTAATAAATACAAGTAAATAATTATAGTCAATCAAAAAATTAATATTTGAGTAAAGTTTAGTTTTATTATATGAAATAAAAACAATTTATTTGTTAATCAAATAGCCTTTGTTGATGATGTTGTAGCTCGAATATTACAATATTATTTTCTTCACGATAATTCTCGAATCTCAGTAGCAATCAAACGGAGCTAAGGAAACATCGGCCGGAAATGCAAGTATGCAAAAACAAATCTGCAAATTTCAAAGCAAAGCGCGAACAAAATTTGCATGCTGTTTTGACCATATAAGGTCCAATTTAGAGTCGTAACGTGATCAAACGCGACACTAAAATACTATAAAAACGGTTGCTAAATCGCCGAGAGGGGGCAGTCACAATACATAACAGGGCAATCGTACTTTGTAACGGCCAGTCGTTATCAGTAATAGCGAGATTCACTCGACACATTGTCAAGAAGCCGTACCAATAAACCAGTTATTTATTAAAAGTGAGTAATAATATTTGACCAGAAGAACTTCCACCAACGATCATGCACGGAATTCTAATTCCTAAGACTCGGCGAACCCGACTTTCCCTTGTAAGGACACCTAAAACTTTTATCTCTTATCTCCCTAAATTCCTAAATCTAATGTAAAGTCTGGACATCTAAGACTTCTATCTCTTATCTCTCTAATCCTTTAGACCTTCTATTTCGACTTTGTACTTTCTATTGTTTTCAAGCCTTATATAAGACAATACGAAAGACTCGGAAAAGTCAGTCATTATGCTGTCAGTGCGGCTCACAATTCTCTAAGATAACATATTCAATATTATACTCTAAGAACTATTGTAAAATTATTGTAAGACATAAGTAAAATAAAAATTATTTTTTTTTAACTCATAAACATCGCGTGTCTTACACCCTAAATCTTGTAATCCATTTGGGCTACAACATTTTGATGGCAGCGGTGGGATAGTCGACATCCCCAAAATTCATTTATCTGAGAGGATAATCGCTAACCGTGCTAGTAGAAATCGACAGGGCAAGCCCTAACAGACAACATGGGCAGAAAGAGAAAAAATTTTTCTGGCAACTTTCATAAGACCTGCAGTACTAGTCCCAAGACTGCAGAAGAGAAACTTTCTCGAATCAAGACTGTGGAAAACAGGTGGACGGAGGAAGCCCTGTCAGAAAATAATAAGCTTACAACCAGAAGAGTATGAAATTATAGCTGAGTGCCGACCTAGGACAACCCAGCAGCTATTAGCGGCAGCAGAGCAGCGAGCCAGCGTACATCAACACCAGTCGACAAGAACACCCGGTAGACAGCCAGCGAGCGCATATCAGCGACACCGGAGAAGGCACCGACTTACGACAACAACACGTGATAGCGAAGCAACATGAAGTTAGCGGCGATAGCATTGATGTCGGATGACGAGATAAATACAAGCCGATCTATTAGAAATATATCGTGGTTACACGGCAAGCGAACACGAAGAGTGCGTAGTCTTGTCACCCCCGTGCATATAGTCCAAAAAGCTGTACGCGATATCCGCGTGAAAGCGTGCGCCGAAATTTAGAAGCACGATATTCGAGTGAAAGCTCACCTGAGCCGGTGGCTCCACCCACATACAGTTATTAGACGAGTATTTCCATTCAATGACGTAGACAAGAGCCTAATACCAGACCTAGAAAACGAACACAGACTGCTTCCCAGAACGACACGTTCTGAAGGAAACGAGAGCCAAAATTCACAGCGGAAAGAGTTCTCGTTAACATCTTACGATAGCGTTTTCGATTCGGAAAAACATTACATTGCATCGCGTAACCCCGAACCTAGAAACATGGCGGAACAACAATTATGTACACTTCGTGGCAAGGAAAATGGGAAACAAGAAATAATCCGCACAGAACGCGGAGATAAAACAGAGTTTCGGCAGGCTCCTGGCGCAGAAGGGTAGATGGGTAGAAGGGTCGCAATCAGAACCGAACAGCGAACTAGAAGAGCGAACCGAAACGCGTTACTAGAAGAGATTCGCACGCTACAAGATCGAATGGGTCGACTAGAAGTTACGGTTTTCGATTATAACGAAAACCGATTCCCATAACTACCCTATGAACGTCAAACACACAGAATACAACGCCGTGACGAACCGTTAGACATAACTTACGGACGAACACTCGAAGATAGATGTCGCGAGCACCAAGAGCGCAATCGCGCCCATCGCTGACGAAGCAGATTGCGGCAAACGAGCGATACTTCACCATCCGACTATTATCACTTTTGTCACCGATAGCGATTGCTAAATTGTAATCGTATTTATTTCGTAATCGCTCTACTTAATCTTATATCCTTGCAAGTTATTCAATTACTAAAACAGGTCGCGCGGCCTTTACTGCTGTGCGACCCAGAAATATACCGCGAACGCGAGCATTTTGACTACACTGCAAGGACCGGCGGCCTGGAACAGGAAAACAGGAGATCGGTGCTAGGAGTGGGACTCGTTAAAATTTTGTCTTGCCATCACGTCTGTTGCGGTCTGAATTAATCAGTGCAAGAACTGTACAATACTGTTTAATAAAGTTTTATTGAAAAAACAAAGAGTGTCGTGCTTTACGCCGAAAATCCTCAGCTGACTCTCTGGTCGATTTTTCCCCGAAACGACCCGCACAACATAAATTAGTGACAGGGGTGGAATCGTTTCGGAGCAGCAGCAGCACCTAGTGATCTGGAAAAGGCAAACAACCAAATTCAAGAAGGCTGAAAGAAGAGGAGCTGACCCCGCAAAGAAAGACACCCGGTAGAGCGACAACGCTAAGCATATCAGCGAGCCGGAGAAGCAACAACCAACCGCAACAGCGAGCTAGCGCTACGTCATCAACATGCGAATTGCGACCGTAATGTGAGTTGTAGAAAGTTAAGGCGAGCGCAATAGATATTAAGAAAAGCGATTAGATGTTGGATGAGGAAGTCAAAGAAACACGTCGTGGCTACACCGCGAGTCAGCCAGCCATGCTCAGTTCCTTCGAGCATTGAGCCGACGGAAAATTCTCGCGATCCGCGCAATAACACGCGCCGTGATTTAAACAATTATTATTCAGATGATAGTCTAACGAGCCAAGTTACATCCGAATATTGTAATTGAATGCGTGTTTTCGCTTAGTGACATAGATAATAGTATACTACCGAGTAACGAGAGACACAACGACGTTCTACTACGATCGACAGACGCAAGATCTGACAATAGTGACGGTACGAACGCAAGTAATCCCAGTCGCGGAGAATTTTCGCTAACGTCTTACGATAGTAGCGTATTTGATCCAACCGAATTCCATACCGCTCCACGAAACGCACACCCGGAAGAAATAGCAAATCAGTCCCCAGGCACGCCGTTAAAACTGATCGCGGAAGAGCGACAAGTAGAGAATTAGAAGACGAAGTAAAAAGAATGAGAACCACTTTAAATCAGCCGCATTGGAAACCCGATCCGGCAAAAGCTTCGCGCGACGCAAAATATAATGTTGGCCGAATTATTAGAAGGCATGCGAACGTACAGAGCCGCATAAGCTAATTAGAAGTCACAAATTACAATCGGAATGTAGAAAATGACAAACCGATAGAAATGACATACAGGCGTACAATGAACGATGTCCGAAATTCGTGAGACCCCGTGAATACGTTTATGAAACTAAAAGAAACGCGCGATATGATCCCAGGACGGATCGTCGCGGAACCAAGTTCAAAAATTTTTAAACGCAAGCACCTATATAATGAGCGAAATAAATTCTGCAGACGAAAAGTCATTATTGAAAGCGATCCTATGCATGAAGCTAACAGAAAAGGCTATGCACAACTTTCAAACGAGAGATATACGCACGTTCGCGCAATTGAAACAAGAAATCGAGATGTGTTATTTGGCAAAGCGTAGTACCACACACATTCAGCGAGAATTTAACATGATTCGCCAAAACCGGAGAAAACACGCGAGAATACGGACTCTGCATAGACAAACTAGCGATGGAACTCTATCAGTCTATGGTAGAAGGTCGCGAGCACACCGCTGAGCAACGGAAGGCAATTCTAGATACGATTCAGGAATTAGCATTAGAGAATTTCCAATTAGGATTACGTGAAGAAACACAAACAATAGTACGTTCCAGGAATTATACGAATTTAACAGCCGCGATCCTAAATGCTACAGCCGAAGAAAAATTAAAAGGCAACCAATCTACCAAAGTTTATAATAACGAGAAAGCAAGAGGCAATCAGGAACAGAATAAAAACCGCAATTAAAAATTAGAGTGTCACAAATGCGGTAGATTAGATCATCTGGCGCGTTATTGTCGAGCCGATACATGACCAGATATTCGCTACCGCGAGCCGAACTACCAGCAAACATAAATAATATCGAGAAATACTGTTCGTACTGCAAAAAGGCAGACCATAAGCGCGACGAGTATTGGTCACTGAACGGACGCCCGAGAAAAGAACAGCCAAGACGAACGAGACAGGATAATGGAAAACGGTGACAAATAAATATTGCCATAATAATGAAAAAGAATAAGCAGCGAAAAGAAAGCGATGAACTGTTGTTCACCAGCGGCGATGATGAAGAAGAAGAGAGACCAAGAACAAAAATAACGCGAGCCGTATCGCGAGCATCAAGGGACACAGGTGAATACGCCCCACACAAATGCCACGTTAGAATTGATTACCTTACCGATTCGAAAAACGAAAAAAGGAAAAATAAATTTCCTCCTAGTTACAGGCGCCACTCTCACCTTAATAAAAGTAGGAAAGGATTTGAAAGGAAACACACTAATGCGCGAAAAGCGATTAGCTCTAACCGGAGTTACGGACCACAAGATACATACACTCGAAAGATAAGAGCAACGATAACGCTAGAAGACCGAGAGCTACGACATACTATGTATGTAGTGAGAGATGACTTCCTCATAAACTATGAACTATAAGGGAATATTGGGACTAGATGTTTTTAAACAAGCAGCAAGCAAAATGCCACGGCAAAAAACAAGTCCGTATTGGCAACGCTTTAAACTTTATCGTATAAGAAAACTGTGCTAACACCTCGTAGCGAAACAATAATCCAGGCAGTAACCGATCGAAATAGTAAACGTATCGGAATAGTAAACGCAGTCGAAACTAAACTCGGAGTGTTCATAGAAAATTGTTTAGTTTTCAGAAGAAAATGTGTGCCCAATAAGTGTAATAAATACTACGGAAGAATCCGTAGAGATAACAATGCCTCTTGTCACGGTGGACGAGATAAAGAGACGCCATACACATGCATACCGTGGAGGTGTCAAGTAACCACGCGAGTGGCGAACTCATTCAGACTCGTAAAGAGAAATTGTGCAAACAATTGCGAACAGAGCATTTAAATGACGAGGAAAGGAAAGCCTTATACCAGATTTGCAAAGATTTTTGTGATATTTTCCATCTAGAAAACGACTGCTTATCGCACACTAACGCCATAGCATACGAAATTAATACACGGACAGATAGTGTGCCGATGAATGTCCGACCGTATAAATTGCCGGAGAAGCACAAGGCAGAAGTAAATAAGCAGATAGTGAAAATGCTGGTGGACGAGATAATCCGCCCCAGCACGAGTCAATGGAACGCGCCCTTACTAGTAGTATCGAAGAAATTAGCTTCTGGAGAACGAAAATTATAGTTGTAGATTCTCGGAAACTAAACGATTTAACAATTGGTAACTCTTTCCTGCTCCCAAACATCACTGACATATTAGACCAACTAGGAAACGCGAAATATTTTACAATGTTGGATTTAGCATCGGGATATCATCAAATTCCCATGCATGAGGAACACAAACAAAAAACATTTTCCACAACTTATGGACATTACGAATTTAATAGAATGTCCTTTGGACTAAAAAATGCGCCTGCAACATTCCAGAGACTTATGAATTCCGTGCTAACCGGATTACAAGGCCTCGAAAGTTTATCTGGATGACATCGTAATATATGGACCAAATTTAAAAGAACATAACAAAAGACTAATTGAAGTATTAAAAAAATTAAGAAACTACAATCTGAAGCTACAACCGAATAAATGCTCTTAAGAGGTGACATATCTAGGTCACATTATTTCCGAAAATGGTATAATTCCGGATCCATCGAAAATAACCATAACGAACTTTCCAGTACCCAAAAAGGTAAAAAACGTGCAATCCTTCATAGGATTAGCCGATTATTATAGAAGAGAATTCATCGAGAATTTTTCGAAGATAGCGAAGCCACTGACAAAATTAACAAGAAAAATTCACTTGGACGGCAGAGCAACAAAACGCATTCGAAATGTTAAAAGAGAGGCTAACGACCACGCCAGTTCTAGCTTACCCTGATTTTACTAAACAATTTATATTAACGATAGACGCATCCGGTTATGCCATCGGAGCGGTATTGTCGCAAGGACCAGTAGGCCAAGACCGACCAATTGTTTACGCAAGCAGATTAAAGCGGAACAGAACTATAACACAACAGAGAAAGAATTGCTAGCCATAGTATGGGCCGTCAAACACTTCCGTACCTGTACGAAACGAAATTTCAAATAGTTACGGATTATAAGCCATTGATCTGGCTATTTAGTATAACAGATCCTGGCTTGCGATTAATCAAATAGAGACTCAAATTAGAAGAGTACGACTATGAGGTGATACATAAGACCGGCAAAGGCAACACAAATGCTGACGCGCTCAGCAGAAATCCGATCGTGCCCGACACATAAATAAATAACGTCGAACGCAACAAGGAAGAGCGAGAATATAACAAAGAGGAAAAAGAGCAAATAATATCATAATGTCCCCTTCGGAGGACATCAAGGCGTAACACGCACAATAAACTAGATACGATTAACACACAATTGGCACGGATTAACAAGAGACATGGAAGAATACATCGCCAAGTGCGAATATTGCCAGAAAAACAAACTGAGCAGGAAAACCAAAATGCCTCTGATATTGAGCGACACGGCGGAAAAATCGTTTGAAAAATGCGCTCTAAATATTGTGGGACCATTCACGGTCACCATAACAGGAAATAAATATCTATTAACATTTCAGGATGACTTAACAAAATTCAGTAAAACAATACTGATACCAGACCAGGAAGCAAGCACAATTGCCAAAGAATTCACTACGAAAATAATATGCGAATTCGGAATACCGGAGAAAGTACTGACAGATCAAGGAACGAACTTCGTCAGTGAGATGTCAGTGAGATGTTCAGGGATGTATGCACCCTTCTAAAAATAATAAAAATCCAAACGACCGCGTATTATCCTGAAAGCAACGAGGCCCTGGAGAGGACTCTGACTGAATATTTAAGACACTATATAAACGAAGATCAAACTAATGGGATGAATGGATCCCATACGCGATATTCACATACAACACCGCATACAGCAACGGGTTATACACCGTTTGAATTGTACAGGCACCGAGCAATTCTGCCTACGGCCCTGATAACACCGCCTAAACCATACTACATGTATGACAACTATGCGCAAGAATTAAGAGACTGAGTCACACAAAAATTAGCGAAAGAACATATCCGCGAGGCAAAACAAAAGGCAAAAAACTATGCCGATAAGAATACGAACACTAAAACCTTCAAAGTAAGAGATAAGGTCCTCCTGCACGACGAAGCAAAAGACGATCGAAGAAATTGGAAGCACCATGGATAGGCCCATACCAAATAATTGAGAAAATCTCAGATGTTAATTATAAAATTAAACAAAAACGAAAAATCGTAACGATGCACGCAAACCGATTCAAACTATTCATCGAAAGCTAAGGAAACGACCGCGAAAAGCAAAAGCATTAATAATAAAAATAGTATAAAATTAGAGTTAGTAAAGAAGAAATACAGTACTCATTAGTCACGACGAGGCAGGATGGCGACGACCCGATGGCGATACAAACTCATACCCGCAGAGGGTCGCGGGGGTAACGCTCCTCAAGGACGAAC
This sequence comes from Pogonomyrmex californicus, assembly GCA_024349325.1. Lineage (NCBI taxonomy): Eukaryota > Metazoa > Arthropoda > Insecta > Hymenoptera > Formicidae > Pogonomyrmex > Pogonomyrmex californicus. The sequence continues at coordinate 1,126,861 of JAECZD010000031.1, forward strand.
GGAGAGGGCGCCTGAGACCTCTCCTGGACACACACCCGTGCGAAGGAGTACAGGAATGATACTCTTTGGTTCAGATGATCGTAGACGGCCACCTGGACATCACCCTAGTCGCCAGCCGTTGCGCCGCCAGACGGTACGATCGCCGCACTCATTGCAAATAAGAGGGATATATTCTCTACTACACACAACGCATTGCATATCCTGAATTTTTTTTCTTTTCCCTTTTACTAAACGACGCGCAATAGGCCAGAGTGGCAGACTCTATACCAGGACGGCAGATCGATAAAATAATTTATTAAACGTCTCACACAAAAAATGCATGGTTAGGATTCACAGAAGTAATCTGAGTCCTAAGGTTTGTTCGTGTTGCATGCACTTTTCGCACTTGAATTCTAGTGAGTTTACTAGTAATATGAAAAGTGTACCAATTTATTTAGTTATTTGTACGAATAGCTCAAACGTCAAAGTGCATAAACTATTAAAATGGCGCATGAAAATATTAGAGAAAATATTGCTGAAATATTAGAGCTGGAAGAAATAATGGATATATAATCGACGGTATGTAAAAATTAGTAGTATATATACATCATTGCTCTACTTGCTAAATAATAAAGTACTTACTATTTACTATTAATAAATATACTAAATATATATTAATATATTAATATATTTATTAAATTGACGATTATAATTATAATTTCTATCTTCTTTATAATTTTTAAATGATGAAATACTACAATTCTTACGATTAGCATTAATACAACGTGTTCATCATATTAAAGTTAACAATTACATAGAAACTGTAGTCCGAAATTATATTGAAAAAGATTTTGTAATGCATTTTCGTTTATCTCGTGCAATTGTTTATAATCTCCCGTTTTACAATATCTCCAATTTTTACGTCTCCAATCTTTACAAGGTATTTTATTATTTATAGTAAATATAAAATGTATTATTAATTATTTTTATAGTAAATAAAATACAGATTGTAATTTAAATTAAGTTCTTAAATTGTTTACATGATAATTACATTTATTTAAATCCATTCAATATATATTGCAGAATACGCAGGATATGCACCAATTTCACCAGAAAAACATATTTTAACTTACTTGTGATATCTTGATCGAAAGCGCAGGATATCGTAACGTAGCGGATCGATTTGATATTACAATTAGTACACTGTATGAACTTTTAATAAGGATAACAAACTTTTTAATGCAGCTTACTCCACATATTATAAGATTTCCTACATTATAATAAAAAGAAAAAGAAGAAACAATAGTATATTTTCTTAGAGAAAAACAGTTTCCTGGAATTATTGGTATAATTTACTTTTGTGTTTTATATAACTTTTTTGTGCAAACGTCATATATAAATTACATATGTATGCCAAACTTAAAATTAAATTTGTGTGTAGGTGCTGTGGATGGCACGCACATCCGAATCGATAAATCAACAATCGATAAATCAAAGATTAAGATTCATACATTAATAAGGAACAATATTTTTCAATTCATATGTAGTGGACCACAAAATGAAATTTTTAGATGTGTTCATTGGATATCCTGGATCTGACACGATGCAAGGATTTTTCGGGAATCTCATTTATACGAATATCTTCAGGATATTTGTTTAAATTAGTAATATTTACGATATTGTTATATATAATTATTTTAGTACTAATAGTACTTAATAATTTATTAAATATTTAAGTATTTTAACTTTTATTTATTTTATGTGAAATTACATTAAAAAATTATATAAAAATACTTATGTAAATAAAATATTTTAAAATATTTTAGGAGGCTCTTATATAGTTGGAGACAATGCTTATCCTTGTTCGGAATACTTAATGGTTCCATATAGAGATAACGGACATCTAACACAGAGACATTTTAATAATTGATTAAGTTCATGCCGTGTAGTTAAAAATGCTTTCGGCATTTTGAAACAATGATTTAGACAATTATATCATTTTAAACTTCTTCGAAACATTGTACGTATAGTGCAAATAATATTAGGTGTACAAAAAAGTTCTGAGCTTTAGATTTCATACAACTGAAATAACAATTTAAATTTTATATATCTTCCCGCTCTTTTGCGGTTTTAAAGCGTTGACATTTGGCCTTCTAAAATGCTATTACGGTTTGGCGTTTGATGCAGATAACCTCAAAAATCAGTAGTGTTCACGATGCCAATAACAAAAGAGCATATTCGATTTTCCATCCACTTCGCGTTTCATCTGAAGAAAAATGCTGCTGAAGCCACTGCAATGATTTGTGCTGCATATGGAGAGAACGCTGTAAGTCATATGTAAAAGATGGTAAAAATTTCAAAAATTTCGCCAAGGAGATTTCAGTCTTGAAAATGAACCGCGTGCTGGGCGCCCTCAAAAGATTGAAACAGACGAATTGCAAGCACTGCTGAATATAAACTCTGCGCAAACTGAAAAGGAGCTTGCAGAATAGCTTGGCGTTACACAGCAAACCATTTCCGTACGTTTACATACGATGGGAAAGGTTCAGAAGGAAGGCAGATGGGTTCCGCATGAATTGTCTGAAGACAACAAAAATCGTCGGCGTGACACTGCACTTACTTTGCTTTCAAAGTTCCGGAAAAAAGATTTTCTGCACAAAATCATTACAGGCGATGAAAAATGGATTCTTTATGATAACCCTAAACGTAGAAAATCATGGGTTGACCCTGGTCAACCTTCGATATCGACGCCAAAGCCCAATATCCATGCCAAGAAGGTTTTGCTCTGTATCTGGTGGGATTGGAAAGGTGTGTTGTATTAAGAGTTGTTATAACCGGGTGAAACAATCACGGCAGACCGCTACTAACAACAATTGACCAATTTGAGCGATGCATTAAAAGAAAAGAGGCCATTTACTGGCCAAGGACATCGTAAAGTGATCTTGCTTCATGACAATGCTGGACCACATGTTGCGAAAGCGACTCAGGACCATATCTTTGCGTTAGGCTGGGAACTTCTCCCGCACGCGGCGTATAGCCCAGACATGGCGCCTTCCGATTACTACCTATTCCGGTCGCTGCAGCATCATTTGGCTGATACACATTTCATGAGATTTAAAGAGATACGAAAATGCATTGATGACTTTATCGCTTCGAAGCCGGTGAGCTTCTATCGTCAAGGAATTCGCAAGCTACCCGAAAGATGGCAAAAGGTCGTTGATGCAAACGGGGAATATTTCGCTGATTAATATTTTTTTGTTTGTTTTTGAATAAAGATTGAATTTTACAAAAAAAAAAGCTCAGAACTTTTTTGTGCACCTAATACATGCTTGTTGTGTTTTACATAATTTAGCAAGCGCAGGCGAAATAGAATTATTAGAACCTCCGCATGAAGATGATTATCCTGATCCAGAAACCGAGATTATTATTAGAAATTATTATTAGATTAATAATAATTAGAGATAATTAGAGATTATTATTAGAAATAATAGTGATGAAATTATCCCTGGGAATGAATGTGGCCGCATTTTACGAGATGAGTTACGTCGTCAATTAATTGCTCGAGATATATAAATGTTTTATATGTCAAACAGAGAAATTATAATGAAAATACTTTTATTTTATTACTATATTTTTTATCATTATTTTATTTTATTACTATAATTTTATATTTCGTATTATATATTTATTTGTATATTAGCATGTAATATCTTTGAAATAAAACTATTTTACTATTTTTTATAAATTTATTTATTTTATATTATATATAAAAAATATGTTTTATACATATTCATCATAAAAGTGTTGAAAGTCATAACATAACTGACTAGTGTAATATTACAAACATTTTTCTTATGAAGGATAAATCTCTCTTTAAAAAAGTCTTTTAATTGGAAGTATTGCTTTATTTTTACTTAAACTTATTAAGAACTTAATAGGAATGATAGCACTTGCCATATATATTAGATCTAATAATACAAACTACTTTTGACAAGTACTTTTTTTAGTAACAAATAAACTTTCTAAACAAAAAAATATTAAAATATTTGTACTATTAAGAATAAAAAAACTTAATATTTAAAAACTTCAAAATATTATAAATATTTTTTAGAGATTAAAGTTAATTATTAAAAATCAACTGTTATAGCCCAAATTACTTCTTACATATTATATATATATATATATATATATATATATATATATGTCTTCATTATTTCTTATCCTCACAATTATTCTCGAATCTCGGAATAGTCGATGTTATGGAAACGCTGGCCGGAAATGCAAGCATGCAAAAGCAAGTCAAATTCCAAAGCAGAGCGCGAACGAGGAATTTGCGAGAGCGTGCCGTTTTGACTATATATGATCCGTTTTAGAATTATAACGCGACGAAACGCGATACTACTCGAATACTATAAAAACAATCGCTAAATCACCAAGAGGGGGCAGTCACAATACGTAACAGGACAGTTGTACTTCGTCACAGCCAGTCGTTATCAGTAATAGCGAAATTCACACGAAACATTGTCAAGAAGCCGTACCAATAAATCAGCTACTTAACAAAAATGAGTAATAATATTTGACCAGAAGAACCTTCCATCTACGATCCTGCTCGGAGTTCTAACTCCTAAGTCGGCGAACTCGACTTTCTCTAAATACAATTTTGTAATCCAATCCGGGCTACAACACAACATAACTAAACATATTCCTTTAATATATTAACTCAGACTTTACACTTAGAAACTAAATAAAATACGACAAGCAACAAGATATTTAATAAAATATAGAAATAAAACAAAAAAATATTAAAAATATAGAAATACAGAAATAAACGATCTCCATATTTTTTGCGTTAATGGATAAACATATATAAATTAAACATCTGTACTGTATGAAAATGTAGCAATTTGTTCGATACTTTTTGCAATTTTTCTAAGAACTTTAATGTTTTCATCTCTTTTAGCATGGCCCATTGTTTCTTTACAGAGTGGACAAAATCTTCTTGAATTTTCTTAATATTTTTAAATTCTTTTAGAATCTGCATTCATATGCTTTCATTGTGTTAAACTGTAAAAAGAAGTAATGAAAAACAACAGTCTTTCATTACTTCTTTCAGAAATATATATATCTAAAACAGCTTGATATTTATTTATATATGAACTAGTTGTATTTTGTCGTATTCTATTTTTATTAATTTGTAGTTTATTTGTTTTTACAGTTGGTACATTTTCAACAGGCGCAAGAATATTTGATGGACCAGGATTGTTTTCAAAGTCTTCATTGTCAATTACGTTATTCATTCTGTAAAAAATGATATATGATTTATGTAAAAAATGACAGTATCATAAATAAATTTAGCTATATATATGCACAGTTTGTATATTCTATATTATACTTACGCAGCATTATTTTCCTTATTGAAATCCAGTTGTTCTCTAAGTACTAAACCGTTTCTTCCTAATATACAGCAAGTGATTGAATGCTATGTTTTTCTCCTAATAAATCTCTTAACTCACTGTAATTAAAGAGAATATTAGTATCATTGTATAATATTATATATAAATTTATTCTTTTATAATATATAATATTATTTACTTTTATAAGTACTTACGTTTCATATTTACAAGTCTTTCTTGCTCTACCGATCATTTTATTATTACTAATCATATTTTTGTATGAACGTTCCAACGACTTAATTTTATTTTCCACTTATAACGAGTTACAGGGTAAATTACTATGATCCATTTCTTGTGCAATTTGTTTTCATAAAATTTTATAAGCTTTTATTTTCCTTGTATTTACAAGATTTTTCTTAGATTTATAAGTGTAACAACAGTTTTGTTGATGCAACGTTCCAAAACCACGATGAAGTTGTATTTATAACAGTTTTATTTTGATTATTCTGATCATTCTCATCATTTTGATCATTTTGATAATTTTGATCATTACGATCATTTTCATCATTTTGATCATTTTGAATATTTTCATCATTTTGATTTTGTGTATTATTACATATTTCTCTTTTTGTTTTAGAAAGGTCTACACAAATTTGAGTTCCATCAAGAATAAAGATTAAAGTATCCAAAGAAAAATTTATATCACTCTTCGGAAATTTTAACTGTTTTCCATCTAAGTAAAAAATGTTAAAAAATATATTTACTCGCTTATAAAAATGTTAGCGCGCTTTTTTGTCATTTTATCCTTGTTTTACATCTATTGAACGATAATGATAGAATGATGAAAAAGTACGCTAACATTTCTATATGCTCTGAGAGAATATGGGTCATAATTTAAGGATATCAATTTATATAAGATGTTTTATTTAACTAGACTCAAAATAACTTGTTAATTTTTAAAGATATATAAAAACAGAAGAGAACTGAGTTAAATTTCACATTCTGTACATTATTATATAGCAAAATTATATAAATAATTTGTTAAAAATACTTGTAATACCTTCAATTATGCAATTTACGCATCCATTTGAATTCACTTTTATTTTTCCAAAGTGTTCAGCTGTAAAAAGTCACGTAATTGCACAATATCTGCTGCCATTTTAATATTACTTTTTTATAAATATATAATAATTCTGAAAACAAATGTTATAAAAAGTTACGTATAAAAAAATGTGTATATACTTATTCGTTAAATAACTAGTTTGAATTTCGCGATGAAGTAAAAAATTCGCACGAAAGAAACACTCACTGAATTGCACGCAAGTCAATAATTTATTATTTAATTTATACACTTAATACAGTTTACAAGAAAAAAACGTGCTTCTCCATTTAAAGTTTTTTCCATTTCAGATTTACTTTCCTTACTTCTTTTCGGTTGCCCACTACCAATAAATCGAATGACTCAAAGTGAATCTGAAATGAAGAAAACTTTAAATGGAAAACTTTAAACACTTTTTTTATTTGCATCCTGCACAGCATTCTTACAATAAACACTTACTTCGCACAATCTAAGGTTTTCCAAAGAACGTTTGAAATTCTCGCCTAAAGCAGCATTTGACCATATTTTCGATTTTTCATCTTCTTTGGGAAATCGTCCCAACGTATATCCGGCATCGGAATTATTAAAGCATCTTAATGCACAGCAAATATGTGGCATTGCAAAATCCAAATCTACGATAAGATTATATTATTAATGAAATAGGTATCTCCAATTTTCATACTAATTATTTTTAATTAAAACATCTATGTTTATTAATTTAAAGTTTATTTATAACTACATATATTGCTTTCTTTCATAATTGTAAAGATATAATAAATAGATATGATAAATTACCTTACATATTGTAAGAAATTTATATTATCACCCGATATGTAACTCCGGCCGACGGTCACTATGCGAATTACTGGCGCTCGAGAGTGGCCTCGTGACCATTACGTGATAGTTGTGCGCGCCGATTACTCTGATATACCGAAGTAACGAGTCGGAGCATGTTCGTTCGAAAAATATCGGAGAGAGAGAGAAAGTCGAAAAAAAGCAGTTGTTCGAACAAGTCGTTTCTCTTTTCAAACTCCAATATAGATCCACTATTAAACCATGCGCGAACTCCGAATCTGTTGATTTTGTACACTTCATGCCTCGTCCGCCAATAGCCTATTGATTATTGTAATCAGACATTGACTAAATAATTTCTGTGCCGGTACCACGTGCATCTTCGTGAGCGGAATGAAATACCACCATTTTTGTGAACGTGCTCGTGCTCTTGAAATATATACGTTTCTAACAGCTATAGTGACTTTTGCTTCGAATAAAAGACTTTCCTATTACTATCCTTGACATTTTAACTTAAAAAAAAAAACATTACAAAATAAAGTAGAATCTTACAGTATAACGCATAACTATGCCACAGTACTGCAACAGTACATAACATGTATCTGTCAAAATCGCTTATTGAAACATCTATTTCATTTCATGAAGCACAGATGTGCAATCCATACTCCAGTCAATCAGTCTACTAACGTCATGTGACGAGTTGACGAGTCTCTTCTTATAAGGGCTGCGTTCCGTAACTTATTGGAAGTACTGCCAGCATGACGTCATAGTGTGCTATGCAAGTGTTCCGTTTTCACTAGTTCACTATCGCTGTATGTGAAATTGTGGAAACGGAACAGGATTGAACAGTACTGCGTACAACTGCATATGACGCTATCATATATGTAGGAAAAGTTTAGAGGTAGATATACATGTCTATCTTTCCAATTTTTATATTGTCCGAGGAGGTGAATTCTCAAGGTATAGGCGTGATTGATATTGTAACGGAGCGCATCTCTCCGCTCCTTTCCTTCTCCGATTGACCGTCGAACGATTATTTCGTGGTATTCCCTCTGCGCCGCACCACACGCCGTACCAGCGAGCGCTAATGCGCCCCGCGCCACACCAACACCGCGTCATGAAAGCGAGCGAGCGCGCCGCACCGCGTCCAGGAGCGCCGTAATCGTCCCCGCGCCGCGCCGTTACCTCACCGCCGAACTCCTCTCCCTACTCCTAGACCTCCCCGCTCCGAATCCTTATCTTTCCGAAAAAACCAATTAAAACCGATTCTTTTTCTCTGCTCCTGTGGAGAGGGATGCTACCTCCGAGATCGACTAATCCGACCGATCCGATCGAAAAATATCGAGGTTGATCTCGGATATAAAAAGGTATCGCTTTCCACAGAAGATCATCCTGTTCCGTGCTCGTCTTCTGAGAGCACCTCTGACGGAAAACGAGTATCCGAACCCGGTAGAAGCCTGAGATATATTGGGGCCCTCCCCAACGCGCCAAGTTCGCTTGGCCTGGCCGAAACCGTCTCCGAAACCTTTCATGGCAAGCCGAGTTGCTAGGGTCTTCCCAGCGCATCGAGTCCGCTCGATCCGACTCCGCCGCCATCGAATTCCGCTGCCGAGTATCGGGGTGCCCCCCGATACAACCGCACATCCAACCGATTCCGAGCACTGGGGTACACCCCGGTCAGCCGAGTACGCTCGGCAAGCACACCGAAACCTTCCGCTATCTGGGGTTCTCCCCCGCTGGCCGAGTTCACTCGGCATCCTCTGTCAAGGCGAAGGGCACACCCTCCGCCAGCCGAATACATTCGGCAGAGAATGGATACATCCGTTCTTCGACTCGAGTGGTCATAGCATCCTCTCGCGAAAATTCCACCCTCGCGACGAAATCAAACGCCCGCGATCATAGACACGCGTACACGATTTAAATCACCCCGTTTAAAGGTCCGCAAGTACACGTGCGATATCGGCGTACATCCCGTGTGCCCCGCATCACCGAATTACGCAGCGATATCAGTATCGCGCCGACTGCCGAAGCGATACCTCAAATATACAAAAACGCGTAAACACGCGCCGATCGCCGACTCGTTCACCAATTCGATTCACATTCCTTTCAAATAACTGTGCATCCTGAAACTGTGCATCATGAAAATGTTTCCATCCGATTTATTGTTATCTCGTTCGTTGTTGCCTAATAAATTATTGTTATATCATAATTTCGCCTCCGATCTAATTTTAACACTAAAAATGCTGTCTCCACGTCCTCGCTTCCTCACCTGGTAACCGACTGATCGCTATCCGCGCGAGAAAGCGAGACCGTTTTAATATTTTACCGTTTATTACTATAATTTTACTCTTACTATCACTGTCACTGGTCGCTTTATTCGATTCTTCGATTCTCGATATGGATTGCTAGATGAAGACTGACCGTGAGAGAGAGCGTTCGCTCGCGAATTTCGTGTGCTTATATATCCCGCTCGCAGAGGTATGCGGATAATTATTGTGTATATACAGGGTGTTGCATCAACATATTAGGCAGAATTGCGTGACAGATTTTGCAGGGGCAGGCGCGGTTCAATAGATAATGACAACATATACATGTATCATCATAATTTACCGAACGAATGGATCGCGCGTCTTTATATCAATAAAATTTGCATCGTTCCAATTATGATTTGGATAATAATTGCTGTGATTATTATAAGAGGAGTCGAAACGACAATTAAAGATGAAAAATTGAATTTTAAGTGGTGTATAATATGATTTAAGTTAACATGATTGAATTTAAAGTTAACGTGATGAAAAAAATAAACATGACAAAACATTAAAAACATTGAAAACTTTGAAAATATTAAAAACGTTAAAAACATTAAAAATATTGAAAACTTTGAAAATATTGAAAACGTTAAAAACATTAAAAATATTGAAAACTGAAAATATTGAAAACGTATATTTATAAAAATATTTCATAAAAAATGTTCAAAATATCCTCCAGACTCTTCACAATGCGACTCTCCGCATGAAACTATGTCACACTGTACCTAGCATAGCAGGTGTTATATTGCGACTTGCTGCTTCAATTTTTTCATCTTTAATTGTCGTTTCGGCTTCTCTTATAATAATCACAGCAATTATTATTCAAGTCTATCATAATTGGAATGATGCAAACTTTATTGATATAAAGGCGATCCACTCGCTCGGTAAAATATGATAGTATATGTATATGCTGTTATTACCTATTAAACCGCACCTGCCCCTGCAAAATCTGTCATCCGACATACTGCCTAATATGTTGATGCAATACCCTGTACATTTCCGAGCCAATCACGACAAATCGATCGTTATTCCTTTGAAATCTCACGATACTTCCAATTATAACATGATACTTTTCGAAGAATCGACATCAATACTAAAAATATGCCTACATATAATAATATAAGAAAATGGAAAAAATTTTTATAATTAATAATATTGCACATATAATGGAATCAAATAACGGTGAATCTGATAGTGACTCTGATGCAATGGAGGAAATGTTAATAATATTAAAGAAAAATAAATCAAATTCTATACCTAAAATACGTTATAGAAGATGTAATATCCCGATATACAAACAAAGAATTTAAAACTCACTTTCGGTATATTTTTATAATCTTTTGTTCTTTGTAGATACGATAAACTGTTTCTGTAATTTTACTAAAATATATTTATTTTAGATTACATCAGAATATATTTTTTTTATATTGGAATTAATAGGGTCAATCTTAGAAAGGGATGAAAAATCAGGTGGATCTCTCTCCTGAAAAGCAATTAGAGCAATAATTTCATATATAATAATGTTTATATAAACTTGGTGTAGCGCGAATGATCGAATTCGCTACAATAATATCAAACTTTATTTTTATCTCGCAATGCTTTTTGTGCGTCTTCTTTATTATTATTTTATATTGAATATTTATTTCTGCATTGAGTAGAGTTAATTCTTCTTTCTCGAATGTCGCCATTTTGTATTGTGACTGCTGCGTCTTTTTAGTTACAATAGTCGCAGCAGGAAGTGATGACAAAATTTATGACGTCATTATTCTATCGTAGTGCTATCGCACACTGGAATGACTTTCGGAACGGCATTACAGTACTGCCAGTACTGGTAGTGAGTTACGCAGTCAGGGTCTCTAATAAGGGTGAATGAGCTTCTCATTTTTATCGCGACGCTATCTCGCTATTATCACACGGAGTTTTTAGTTGAGTAGTCAGGAGTCTTAATTATTTTATTATATACATACTTTTTTTTAAGTTTCAATATTTTATTTTGAACAATTAAATAAATTTAGAATTTTATTATAATCCTATACATGATTTATACAAGCAAACTTATTGTAGTCTTCTCAATATACAATCTTCTCACAAATCATATATACATACATATATACATATTCCATCATTTTATATTTTCTATTTTTCTATTATCTGTTTTGTTATTTGCAGCACTGTCAGAATCAATCATCTGTTCATGTTTCGGTAGTCTCAATTTTTGTTTAGATGTTTTTTGCGGTATCAATGCCGCAATGACATATCTGCCTTCCTCATTAACAAAATTGAACACCGTACATGCATTGTACACGGAAATTATTTCTGCAGTAATAGCGAGCTTCTTCACGCACTCTCGGAGATTTTTAATATAAAAGAAATCGTATTGGTCGTCTAAGCCTATAATTAAAAGATCAGGTTTTGGCTCGAGGACAGTGAATAATGAAAGCGATGCATCATTTATGTGCTTGCTGGATTCAATATTCCAGCAGATGGCATGTCTGGGAAAGATTACCATTGGTCCTATCACTTTTGTACCAGTGTTTAATGTAAAACCGAGCTGAAAAATAAGAAATCATAATCTAAAGATGATATATTTTGCCTTAAAATAAAATATTGGTTTCTCCATATAAATAGAATAAATAAAACAATGTTGAAGAATTTTTAGTAATGACCGCCTGTACATGAAAAGTAGATTTGTTTTAAGTTAACATTATGAATATAAAGCAGAATAAGATTTGTTAAAACATCGTAATAATTTCTCGAATGTTTGATTATGATTAATCTATTTTTGTCTTTTTTTAAAAATGTTCATGTTGTAAACTTCACTTTGTCCTATAATCAATTTATAAAATTCTCCTGCAATATAATATTATTAAGAAACTTTCAGCATATTATTTAGTTGTATCCTACTGATAATTTGAATAATAGAAGAGCTCTGTTGCCTTTAGATTATAAGCCCAGAGTTTAGCAAATAAAAGAAAAATATTTTTTATATTGCCGAATATAATTTATCAAGATGGTTTACGAATTTCTTTTCCAAAATTGAATAATACAAATTGGCAAACATGGAAACAGTTAATGCAGATGCTTCTTAAAAGAGAAGATCTATGGCTATACTTGTGAAACCAAAGCTGGAAAAAAGCAATCCAGAATATGCTGTTTGAAAGAAAACTGATCGAAAGACGTGCTTCATGATTGGTTTGTTTCTAAAGATAAATCAGTTGCCTTTAATTATAACGGCATGTGAAACATGGTCAGCTCTTAAATATATCATGAGAAGGTGACGATTTCTAAAAGAGTATTACTGCTAAAAAAGATGTGCCGAATGGAGCTAGGAGAAAAAGGTAATATGGACAAATTATTGAAATTAAAGATCTTTTTGATTAGCTTGGTGATGCAGAACAAGATTTGGATGAGCCTTTTAAGGTAGCGATGATTTTAGCTAGTTTATCAAATTTTTACGAGAGTCTCATACAAGCCCTAAAAAATCGGCCGAATAAAGATTTCGCTTGAATTAAAATCGAAACTAATGGATCAACATTCAAAACGAGTTGCGAAGAGTGATGATATGGAAGTTGAAAAGGCTATGAAGTCAGAGACAAAGATTTATAAGACAGAAAAGACTTGTTTTTTTTCTGTATAAAGCCAGGACATTTCCAAAAGAATTGTCGGAAATTTTTAGCCAAGAAAAAGGAAGGCTTCTTTAGCAAGAAACGTGATGCTGAAGAAACATGTACAAGTTTTGGATAAAACTATTTGTTTTATGGCTGAAATAAATGGTGAATGGATCATTAACAGTGGAGCAACATGTCATATGACAAATGATAAAAGTTTCTTTTCCACATTCACAGAAAATACTGGAGATGTATCTTTGGCGGATAGCAAGTGAACAAAGGTAATAGGCTTTGGAGATGGAATAATTGTTGGAATAAATGACTTTGTAAACCAATAAAAATAACTTTAAAAGAAGTATTGTATGTTCCTGATTTTAAAGGAGGGTTTATTTCGGTAAGTAGAATGGCAATTAATAGATTTGCTGTGATTTTTGAAGAGACAGGCTGCAAGATCCAAAATAAAAATAGTGAAGTAGTTGCTGTTGGTGATAAAATTAGTAATTTGTATAAATTGAAGTTATCAAATCAATCTTTCAAAGCTGTCGGTCATCACAAGCGATGTCAACATTTGGCACCGGAGATTAGGTCATCGGGATCCAGAGATTATGCGGACAATAGTATTTAAAAATTTCGCAAAAGGTTTTAATATTAGTGATTGTGGAGCTCGTATTGTTTGTGAATGTTGTCTTAAAAATAAGCTTACGCGCACATCCTTTCCAAAGTTTGCTAAAAGGAAGACTAAACGACCTTTAGAATTAATACACACTGATCTTGTGGATCCATGCAAACTATAACGCCTGAAGGTAATAAATATTTTATAACTATGATTGATGATTATAGTCGTTTTACAGCAATGTATTTGTTAAAATCTGATGCAGCTGGAAAAATAAAACAATATGTACAATGGGTACAAAATTATTTTAATAGAAAACCAATTACAATTTAATCTGATAGTGGTAAGGAATATGTCAATCAAGATCTGCATGAATTTTATAAGACTGAAGGGATAAAGGCAATATACAACACCTTATACTCCGCAACAAAATGGAGTGGCAGAGAGAAAGAATCGGAGTTTGACTGAAATGGTAACTTGTATGTTATTAGATGCTAACTTACCAAAGAAATATTGGGGTAAGGCTATTTTGACAGCAACATACTTGCAAATTGTTTGCCATCTCATGCTGTTGATCGCACACCTTATGAATTATGGACTGATCGAAAGTCAAATTATGAAAGATTTAAAGTTTTTGGATGCAAAACATATGTTCTTCTGCCAGAAATAAAGCAATCAAAATTTGATACTAAAGCACAAAAACTGGTTTTTGTAGAATATTCAAATGAACATAAAGGGTATCGTTTCTTAAATCGTATAACAGATAAAATAATGATTAGTCGTGATGCTCGTTTTATTGAACTAGATAATAATTCTGAGCGATTGATAAAAATGAATGATAATCAAGAAAAATAGATGAAAGAAAAACAACAGACAGAAGAAAATAAAGTAGATTTTTTAAAAATAAAATCGATTGAAGACAATATGCAAATAAATTCTGAAGAAAAACAACAAGATATGGATAATAATGTTTCTCAAGAATCAAATAGTATTTTACAGGAAGATTTTCAGGAAGCACTAGAAGAACCAGCGTCGAATTTAAATCGTGAAAATCGTCGAAACAGAGAGGCTTTGCCTAAACGCCTTTGGGATTTTGTAATCGATGTGCAATATGAAGAATCAACTGAGTTGCAATGACTACAAAGTTGCAATGAAGAATCTTAAATGGCATGCAATAGAGGATGAACTAAAATCACATAAAGAAAATAAAACAACTGGGAACTAACACAATTACCTATTGGAAAGAAATCTGTGTTGACTCTAAATGGGTTTTTAAGTTGAAGCGAAATGAAAAAGAAGAAATAGTTAAATACAAAGCAAGACTAGTGATACAGGATTATAATCAACAGTATAGAACAGACTACGGAGAAGTTTATGCTCCTGTTGCTCGACAAACGACAGTATGAGCTTTCTTGGCAGTTGCAAATAAGAAAGATTTGATGTTAAAACATATAGATGTTAAAATTGCTTATCTCAATGAAGTAATTGAAGAAGAAGTGTATATGCATCAACCGCCTGATTTCACAGGAGGAGCTGTAAAAGGAGTTTGTATGTAGATTAAAGAAAAGTATTTATAGATTGAAGCATTCGGCTAGATGCTGGAATCAGGCATTGCACACTATACTCTTAGATCTTGATTTTAAACAATGCAATTCGGATTCTTGTTGTTTGTACATACAACAGTGTCAAGACAACAGACAGCAAGAGGGTAGTTTATTTTCTAATTTATGCTGATGATATGCTAATAAGTAGTATAAAAGAATCAGAAATCGATGGAGTTTTTCAAAGAATGAAGAGTTTTAAGATAACATGTCTAAGTTTCATAAAACATTTTTTAGGATATGAAGTACAATATGAGAATGGTTGTTGTAATATGTGTTTGACAAATTATAATGAAAATATAACAGACAGATTTGGGATGAAAGATGCTAATCCTACAAAAATTCCAATAGATCCTTGTTATACTGGGATAAATGAAGGAAACAAACTTTTTCAAAATAAAACGTTATCGAAGTCTAGTGGGTGCATTACTCTATTTAGCGGTTAATGCCCGACCAGATATTGCGGTTAGTTTTGGAATTGGATATTAGGATATTGAATTTGGATATTAGGAAGAAAAGTTAGTGCGCCAATGGAGATTGGAAGGCAGCTAAACGTATTGTTCGTTATTTAAAAGGGACGAAAGATTTCAAACTAAAATTTGAACCTGAGATGGTTGGACATTAAAAGGATATTCAGATTCAGATTGGGGAGGAAATTATAATACAGGACGTTCGACTACTGGATATATTTTTTTCTATGAAAGTGAACCTGAATGAGTAAAAGACAAACATGTGTATCATTATCAATGATGGAAGCGATCAATATAATGCTTTAGCTGCAACTTATCAAGAAGCAATCTGGCTGCGGCATTTATTTGAAGATTTAGAACCACTAAAGGAACCAATCATTATAAATGAAGATAATCAAAGTTGCATGAATTTTGTTAAAGTAGAAAGAACAAATGGACGTGTAAAACATATTAATACAAAACAGCATTTTATCAAGGAGTTTCAATGATATGAAATAGAATTGCAATACTGTCCAATGGCAGAGTTGTTAGCAAATATTTTAACCAAGCCGCTAGGAGCATCAAAATTTAAGTATTTTTTTAAACCGGATTGGATTATCTAAATAACATTGGTTGGCGGTCATTAAGGAGGAGGAATTTTTGTAATGACCGCCTG
This sequence comes from Pogonomyrmex californicus, assembly GCA_024349325.1. Lineage (NCBI taxonomy): Eukaryota > Metazoa > Arthropoda > Insecta > Hymenoptera > Formicidae > Pogonomyrmex > Pogonomyrmex californicus. The sequence continues at coordinate 1,143,380 of JAECZD010000031.1, forward strand.
TACATGAAAAGTACATTTGTTTTAAGTTAATATCACAAATATAAAGCAGAATAAAATTTTGTTAAAACATCGTAATAATTTCTCGAATGTTTGATTACAATTAATCTATTTTTGTTTTTTTAAAAACGTTCATGTTGTATACTTCACTTTGTCCTGTCAATGTAATCAATTTATAAAATTCTTCTCCTGCAATATAATACTATTAAGAAACTCTCAGCATATTATTTAGTTGTATCCTACTGATAATTTGAATAGTAGAAGAGCTCTGTTGCCTTCAAATAATAATCAAAATAAAGGCTTCTAATAGCTTCTAAAACCGGAACAAGAAAGGAGCATAAAAGCCAGGTAGGATTTTCGCATTTAAAATAAAATTTTAATTGTAGAATTAATAATAAATAAAAATTTTTATAATTATAAGTTTTTCCTAATTAATTTTTGTAAATACAAACTATCAGTAAAAATTTGTTGGCAAATTGATCAAGTCATGTTTGCATCAAACTTGTATTTTGTCGACATAATCTGACAGACATAATCTAACAGAAATGAAATCTGTGCATTCAACAGATTTGATTCAATTTCCAACTGCCAATCTATTTAAGAGTCCTGACTAGTCACCGCGGCCATATTGGAATCGTGACATCATAGGCGAGAAATGGCACAATAAAATTTATGACGGTAGTTTGCAAATAAAGAGATATTTGACTAAAATAACACCTGATAATAACACTGGCTTTAAGACACTTGTGAAAATGGGCGACTGCTATCCTTTCCCTTCCTGATAGTCAATAAATAGCTGTAAAAGGCACGTGAAATGAAGCTTGTTCAGGCAGGAAACACACGATTTGACAGCTGTTGAAAGAAGTGAAAAAAATGCTTTCACATATAATATCCAACGATAATTTTAGCTGCCGCCCAGCACCTTTTTTACGACTCTGATAAGTACGAAACAAGTCATATCTGCACGATTAAGCACACAATAACGAAAATAGTTGTTATAAAAAATTTCATTGTCCGCAGGTCACTTGTATAAAGATGAATAAGGATAAGATGAACAAGGATGTATGAGCTTCTATTTTTCACCGCGACAGTATGTCAACGCGAAGTTCTTCGCTGAGTAGTCAGGGACCTTAAGAAATGTAACAATCAAGTGATGGCTTAATTCTTGTTTGCAAATGAATTTTTAGATTCATATTAGAAATATATACAAATAATAAGTGCGAACGCGCTTGTTCAATAGTTGCACAGTTATTTAATTTTTTAAACTTGTGTGTCAAACTGTTATATCGTAAGCACTCTTGATTCTTCATTTATCTGCGATATTTTGTTGACAAATTTTACTTTGATATCAAATCTATAGTCTTTCTGGTGACAAAATTTGTGATGAATATTTTGTATAAACTCTTTTCAATAGCACTAGCTATTTGGGAATCTAAAACAGAGCTTACCTCATCACAACGAGATATCAAGAGTCGAGAACCAATCTCTTTGCTGATAAATGTGACAGTGGTTTTACCAGGACCCTCATATGCAGCTGCATTTTTTGTTATATATGTGACATGTAAATTCCTGCAATAATTATAGATGTATTTAAATGAAAAATTTGAATATATTTTATATTCAATCTATTTGAATAGTTTTGAGTCAAAAAATCGACCAAGTTTGAATAATTTGGACAAACTTCAATAGTATTTGAGTTTAATCAATCTGTAATCTCAATTATATTTAAAATTCATATAATTTAGATGATAAAGAATATTAACATACATGTTGGAAATAAGAGTAGATTTTTACGAATCATTTTTTTCTTTCACGTGTATATCACATTAATCTGAAGTGAGTTTGAACAGTTCAAATTGTTTGACATACTTGAGTAGAAAATGTTTAATTTTGAGATTTAAATCGTCCAAACTATTCAATCACCTAACGTTTTCAAAAAGTAGCTATTAATAGTCGAAGTTTAGAAACATTGCGCAATTGTCAGCAAAAAATAAACAACAACGTTTTGTTTTTCAATCAATCTTTTATAACAATCATTGATTTCATGTTTCGTGCATAAACATGACGTACCTGCAGCTTTGCAATATTTGCTTCAATTGACACAATCTGCTAGTCACATTCATCGTAATATTTCGGAGTGAAATCTATCGCGATGCAAATCTGTAGCAATGGACCAATTCAAATCAGTTGAGATCAATTATATTCCTTACGATAATATGACCGAGCGTGACACACCACTCAATGCAGTCAGGTTAGGATACGCACTCGCGTTTTCTCTCTCTCTCTCTCCCCCTTCTCTCCCGCCCTCCTTCCTTCTTTCTTTCCTTCCCTCCCTCTCCTCTTCTGATTCCATGTGGCGCGCGAGAGTTAGGCCAGTATTCATAATTGATTCTTATTTTAAGACCATCTTAAGTAATGTCTTAAGATGCTAATATCGCTCTGTGATTGGTTGATAACTTTTTAAAACAATACTGTGCTTTCCATTTAGTGACACAAGTCGACACAAGTATCACTCTATCTTTCTTGGCTTTCAATGATTAACAAGGACAAAATGATACTTGTGTCGACCTCGAAATCGATTTCCATGTCGAATGTTTCTCCGCTAATTTCCGAGCGATTCACTGGAAGAGAATGTCGTTGTCACGCATCAATCGGCTTTCTCGTCTCGCATCAGGATTTCAGGATACGGGATTCGATGGCCCGAGCGAGAAGTGACGAACGCAATAATCCGGACCAGGTGTGGCGATTTAAAATCATGGCGATGCGCGGTCAGTCGCGGTGGGCGCCCCTTCCTATTTTTTCAGTATATTTTTAGCAATATCGCGTATAAATACACCATCGTGAAAAGATACATTATTTCAATGTAACGCTGTTCCGATGAACAGCGATCAGATTGAAAATGAGCAAGGGTTGCTGGAAATTCGACGAAGAGGATAAGGGTGAGCTCGCGATATTCTCTCTTTCTTTTCTCTCTTTCTCTGTCGCGCGCGCGAGATCTATGAAATTGATCGATGTTTCATCTTACGATTTCGCAATTCGGAAAGAGCCGGGATACTCCATTTGCGCGATTTACATTTTCGATTGTGGGTTCTCAGTCCATCATTTCAAGTTTTCGTTTCGATCAAAGGGACGATAGTCGTGCATTTGTATGTAAACATGCACGACTCTATATAGTTTTGTATACATTTTTTTCTTGATGTAACATTCGAATACTTATACACATGTGTGTGTGTGTGTGTGTGTGTGTGTGTGTGTGTGTGTGTGTGTGTGTGTGTGTGTGTGTGTGTGTGTGTGTGTGTGTGTGTGTGTGTGTGTGTGTGTGTGTGTGTGTGTGTGTGTGTGTGTAATCATTTACTATGTTTACACAGCGACATTAATCCGGTTTAATAACAACAAGTAGTTAGTGAAATCTTGCGTTAGATTGGTACATTCTTTTAAAGAATTCTTCTAAGATTGTGATCTAATTAAATACAAAAAATTACTAACTACGGTTGTTACTAAACCGATTTAACGTCGCCGTGTAAACGTAGTAATTATGTAGAATGTAGAGAATATCGGAATGTAGAGAATATGAGAGGTAACTCTGGCTAACTCCTCAGCGAGGAAAACAATCGTTGAAAGTAGTCTCAAGATTAATTTGTAATCGAGATCGACATTATCTAAAAATAATTCATATTCAAGGTAGACATATATAAATAGATCGATACGAGGAGAGAGAAAGAGAGAAAACACTATTGCTGTAAATAAAAGTTTAGTTTGTTATAAAAAATAAAGCAAATTTTATCTGCCAAGCCTTGTATATAGATCTGGAGGAGGAAGACACAGAGGAGGATAAGCTGTGCAAAAAGTACAGTTCTTGGGATCAGGTACCAGACATTTTGCTGGAGGAGATATTCTCATATTTAACTATTCGCGAGCGCTACTATGCATCTTTGGTGTGTCGATCATGGTATCGAGCTTTCAAACTGCAGAACGTATGGTCCACATTTACTCTAGAAGACACCACTCTCACGCGGGGAAAATTTAACTACTACAGTGGCTGGCAATATGTTCTGGATCACATAAGAACGTCCACCTGCCTGAATAAAGTCGGGAGAAACTTTCGTTCGCTTATATTCGAACCTATGCTGAATTTCTACAATCTCTATGAATTTATGAATATGATATCATGGTATGCCGAGCGGCAAGGCTCGGACAATACGTCTGTGGCTGGTGTGGGTACTTACATAAGAAGGCTAAAATTTACCTTTCCCTGCAACATGGCAAACAGGGATGATCCCGATCGAATCAGAGTTTTTGGCACAGGAGGGAAATTGCTGGAAGCACTCGAGAGACTCATGAGAAACTTGCAGAATCTTAGATGTCTGGAACTGATAGACCTAATGCTCGAGAGTAATGAAGCATTACACTTGATGGATGATATCTGTACAAATTGTACTCAGACTTTATCAAAATTGATACTGATAAATACTACTCGTTATAATTGTCCATTATTACATGTAGGAGTGTTCATTAACTTAAATGTAAGTATATCAGACATTTAACACATTTGACTAATGATTCCTGACATTGCGTTAAAAATACTTTTAGGTCTTAGTTATTAGCCCCCAAAATTTGCACGAGGATGTAATAGAGCTAATAGGTTACACAAAATTAAGACATCTTCATATTTTACAAAATCGATACAGTCCAAAGGACACCACTATAAGATTGGTATTTACAATCTCTATATTCCAATACATTTTCCTTAATTCTTTTGTATAATAGATACAGCAACAATATGTTTTATTTCAGCCAAAGAGATCGTCTTGGATCAAGATGAAAATGAACAATCCCTATTTAAAAGTACATTTTGAAATAGAAAGCCATAAAGCCACTGATATTCTTTTGCCTATCGATTTATTAGAACATGGCGTTATACCATGTCAAAGTATAGTACTGGATAATCCAAACACACAAGTCAGTGAAATAATAATTATGAATTTATATATCATGGAAAAGTAGTAAAACTTTTTTTATATATATATTAATATTTTATAGATTTCACCGTCAATGATACTTACTCATGGAGCGTTTTTTGACTCGACGATACGGGTATATGCTTTTAAGGGAGTAACGAAGTACTATCTGCACAGGAGCTTTGCCAAAAGATTGGACGAGGTGTTGGTGCAATTCTGCCGAATGTGCCCGAACCTGCATACACTGGTAGCATTTTGTATTTGAATAAAAAAAAAGCTTGTGATGGCTTTCCTAAAATTCTGGTGTTAACAACGCGACTTTACAATGTGCAGGCATGCATTCATACCTTTACACATTATGAAAATTTTTCTTACTATTGTGTGAGTGTAAGTTCCTCCTAACTATTCTATAGACTTACTTCTCTCGATGCTGCGCGTACTAAATATTAAAGGTCCAAGCTTTTCAATCTTTTTATTTAACATATTCCGAAATATAGAAATCTTCTTCTTTCTGCATTTATGTATTCAAGTAATTACACGTCAAATATGAATTATTTAGATTTCAAGTAAAATTTTTAATTTGTAAAACTTGTTTATATTCAAGATGGATGTTACGAATCATCGGCTATCTAGCTCTTCTCCTGAATGCCTAATATAATAACTAATAAAAAAAGAATTGAGACACTGCTATTCTATATTTTAGGAGTGTGAGACTATTGGGATAGTCATTTGCAGTTTCCTATCAATTTACAATATAACGATAAATAATATTTCTTTCACAGATGATTCGAGATAAGATATCGACCGCTACAATTTTAGAGATTGTCTCTACCGCGAAATGCTTACGCTGCTTATATGTTCGGCGAAACGTTATCCTGAAGAGATGTGACAGAGGTTGGTCAAAAATTCTGGATAGGTCACCCGAGTATTATCGATGGATCAAGGTAAATAGCCGTAGTTATGAGAACACGGAGAAGGAAGTATCCAGAATATTGGGCTATCGATGGCACATGTTATCCGAAAAAGAATTTAAAATGCAAATGATTAATTTGCATATATAGATTGTAAAAATCGTTTGTAAAGCAATTTGAGAAAATTATCCCAGTAGTAAGTTATTTAAGCATATTGTTATTATAATAAAATAAAGGAACAGAAAAGAAAACATATAAAATTCTTGTAATAATAATTTAAACTTTTAGTTTTTATATGTGAAACAAAAAAGTCCGTTTATTTATATATAAAAATCATATTTATATTTTAATAAATGGCTCTCTCTTCTCTCTCTGTAAATAATTTAATAGTAAGTGACTGATAATCCAATTGTCCTAATAATATAAATCAATCAATATTCCAATAGCAAGTACATTTTTTCATATAATATATATAAAAATTTCTTTTTTATCAATTAACATTATGATAAATCTATTTTTAAAATGTTTGTTTTATATAAAATATTTAAATAAGTATCTGCTTAATAAGCACTATAAGAGATAAAGTTCAAGTACTTCAAGAGATAACATTATATGAAATAAGAACTGCTTATCTCTTATCCATGACACTAAGGTCGTAAGGGAAACGTTTCACAGATGCTTTTTTCTTTTTTTTTTTTGCATCATCTACTAAATAAAAAATTATTTTATCTATAAATGACAATAATTTATACAAATATATTCCAATTTTTTTAAATTATTCTTTATAATCTACTTTTTGATAAAAGAAAGGAGTGTGAGACTATTGGGATACAACTTATTAGGAAAATTACTTTATATATCATAAAATAAACATGAAATCGTACGCACTTATTGATAGGATTATACATATGCTAACTTTATCAACAAAAGTATTAAAAAATGAGATGATTGATACTTTTATTAATAAATATATGCATTCACTATTCTAATTTACCATATTGTGACAAAAACTGTTTTATTCAATTACATAAGAATATTTATTTTTTATAGTTTTGAAAAATTCTTTAATTTTGTAATGAGTTTGTTTTATTTCGGATATCATATAAAATATAGTTGATTATAACTTATCTGCCTTTTAGGAAATAAAAAAGTATTATATACAATATTTTCAATTATATAAATCGTTTAATAATGAGATATGCAGTTTGCCGAAAATTTATATCAATTTATATCAAAGGGAAATTTTAAAAGTAACATAAAATACTAATTGATATAAATTTTCGGCAAACTGCATATCTCATTAATAAACGATTTATAATTGAAAATATTGTATGTAATACTTTTTTATTTCCTAAAAGGCAGATATATATATATATATATATATATATATATATATATATATATATATATATATATATATATTAGTAAACGAGATAAATCAATGAATTTTACGTTTTTCGCTGTTAATATAAATAAGAATTCTACACTTGTGTAAATTCAAAAATTTATGTAATATATTTATTACATTTGTATATTGATATTCCTCTTTCCTTTTTTCCTCTTTTTAAATAATAGATTGTTGTTATGATTGTACGCTTGTTATTAATGACAAGTCATGTAATTATATGCTTTATATGTTATTTTTATATAAAACTGTGTCATAATCATTATTATAAAAGTAGATATAGAGATTGAAATGTATTTAAAATATTACATCACTGTACGATTTTACGATTGTATTTTACGTTGTACGTTCTTTTTTAATCAAAGTGACTGTGATCAACATTTTTAATCGAAAGGTAACGAAATCTGTTAGATATTTGTTGGAATGTTTTGTGGAGAAAATTGTAAAACAGTAATAAAACAGATAATTTTACATTTATTTTTGTTTAACCTATATTTTAGATTAATTGAATACGTTGTTACAATTTACATTATGTAATTATGTACAATTCTAATTAAATGTTTCATATGCTTTACTGTGTGTGTGTAGTTTCTAGACTATAATTATTATAGTTACTACATCTATATTGTGTTGAATATTGAGACTTATTGGATTACACTGTAAATGTAAACGTTTCAAGTTCTTGTACAATCAATATGACCAAGAAAGTTAAATATTAAGAATTCTTATTTAATGATACACCTTGATATTGGCTGGGAAGAAATTACAAATTAGAAGAGACTGGGGCTCATTTTTTCTTAAAGAAAAAAAAAATTTCAAAGTATTCAAGGAATCAATAAAATATTATCAAATTTTGTGACAATTGATGCATCTCAGAGCGTCTCTCCTAGTAAACATTAGTGTTATGTGGATACATAAATATCAATACACCGCGTGTGAACATTGTTCAATGAACAATAAAGATGAGATGATTTCAGAGAGACGTCAAACTGAATACGTTTTAGCGTGTTTAGGAACTGCGTTGTTAATGCTATTTGATACAAAAACTATTCGAGGGGTTGCTCAAATACTAATAAATACATTGATTAATAGAAGTATGCCATTTTATAGTTTTATATATTGCAGATGTTATTTCTTAAGAAATATAATTGTAGTATTGATAATAGCAAATTCTGTGAATGCGTTGTCAATTTTCAAGTGTTTCATTTACACAATACTAATAATTACTAGAAAACACCTTAATGTTGCACTATCGTAGAATTGGCATATGTCAGCATTTCGTCAGCTTCTCAATGAGAATTCGAAATGCTTGTCTACAAGATGATGGCAATTTTCTAGAATGCATCACATCATAGTTACTACACTATTAATTATATATACACACACACTATAAATGTATTTGAAATAATTTTATGAGTAATATCCGTTTGCACAATGAAATTTACGAGAAATGTTTGAACTAAACATTATATAATTCCATCTGAGTGACTGAAACATCATTTAATTTCATTGCCAAAATAATGTATATACAAGAAAAAATCAGCGACAATCATAACAGTTTAAGACATTCAAATGATAAAAGATTCAATACACGTACTATATATAAAATAATTTATGTAAAATGCGAGTTTATTATTATCGGCATTATTGTATATATACATATTCAACTTGTATATACACTTGGACTTTATTAAATATTACTAAATAAATATAGTTATTATAAAGTGACGAGATAGATCACATCTCACATCGACAAAATTTGTGAAAGGATAGAGGATACATATTACATGGAATATCTGTACAATTTTGACCGACAATAGCGATTTACTCTATTATTATAAATTTGTAGTTGCAATAAATTAAAAGAGAAATTGAAGTATACTCGTATTAGGGACTGCGCACAATGGAGCAAATATTAGGAACAGAAATAAATATTAAATTTTGGAAATGAAAATTCAGAATAAAAATTAAATACAACGCACAATGAATATAAATAAGTATAAAATATCTTATAGTCATATCTTATACTTACTTGTATTCAGTGTGCGTTACATTTAATTTTTATTCTAAATTTTTATTTCTAAAATTTAATATTTATTCTTATTCCTAATATTTCCTCCATTGTGCGCAGGGCCTTACACTAAAATGAGACAACCGGTATTAGGAGCAGAAGTATGATTACGGTGATATAGCTGCAGATCGTTTGTCGCGATTCTTGTTGCGCTGAATGGTGCGTGCTTTGAACGCGGCTGCATTCATTAACGTCTATAAATCGAAAAAGGAAAAACTGATATTTAATCTTGTAACTAAAACGAGCAAATGTTTCTATTAATACCTACTCTTTCTAATTTACTCGTTTTGATCGTAATCGGTGGAGGTAGAACTTTGTTACCGAGATGAAAGATCTCGCGCAAGAGTTGGTTTTCAGCAAGATGGAAATTAACACCAGTGCCTAACAGCCGGCAACAGGCGTTGTACTGAGTCCTCGCGCACCATCCCTCCAAGTATAAAACTTCTTGGCCAAATCTCACATGCATTTCCGGAACGATATCTTCCTAAAAATAAAACGAAGCGTCTAGTATCTACCCTGTATCTACCTTGTATCTTAGTGTTAGCATGAGGCATCTCCGAGCTTGTTTTTGAAACATTTAGGATAAACAGCGTGCATGATATATAGCTTTTACCTCGATATAATGTAGAATATCTCTGAAGTTAGCGCGTTGTTGTTTACGATCTTTCTTAGCTCGATACTTGTTAGAATCTGTGGCGAGTTCCTTAAGAATTTCAATCAGATCAAGTGCCCAATTCTGTTCATAGTCGCAAGAGAAATCACGACCAAGTTCAAATATTACTGCTAGTGCTTCGCCGGCTGACAGGCGTACATCGAGATGCGGCGATTTCAGCAATTCACGCAATCGATTCAGTGAACTGAAAGAGAAAATTTGCCGTAGTTGTCGCAGTTTGGCAATCACGTCCCCACGTGTCTCGACAATTGACGACTTACGGCATATAACTGTTGGTTCTATCACTGGCAAACAAATTGTAGATATCCATAGATGTCATAACCGTGAGAAGCAGAGTCCATGATGAGATAGCTGCCACGTGAAGCGCTGCCACGTCCGTGGATATGTTTGCGATCGCGCCATTTCCTTTCAAATAAGAACCAGAGAAGATAGATGAAAGTAGCTGTGCAATTTCCATGGTGTCGGTCGCATCATTGCCTGATAAGAATTGATTCATAGCCAACGCCCAACAACACTGAAATTATTTTATAAAAATTTTATCATTTTATCGGTGAATCATATATCAAACGTGCCGTCTTAATGATTTAAAATATATGTAATATGTAGAGTATTAAAAGGGGAAAAAATGAGACTATAGTACGTAAAAGTGAATTTCCAGAGCGATAAAAAATATTCAATTTATATAGATAAATAAAAATCAATACTTTCAATATAAATCGTAACTTTCAATTTTAGTTTTACTCACAAAGTCACAATTATGATTGTAGACATGAAATTATTTTATTTAATTTTATTTTTTCAATATTTTTTATATTTTTTTCCGCACAATGCCAACATCTAAAGTTATAAATCGACATACATTTTCAAATACATTTAGTCCCTTTGATATCTTGCATCTCCTAATCGTTTCCTATTGCAAGTTTGTTATATCACGCGTTACACTTATATTCGGCACGTAAACAGAAGAAACGTTTGTTGTTTATTACAGAAAAAATTATATTTTATATCGAAAATATATAAATAAATAAGAGGCTTATGTTAATGCATCGACTACTGTGACTATCGACACTGATCTTTTCATTCACATCGCATCTGTCACTGATTATCGATTGTTGCTTACATTTACAATACATTACAATATAGAATATGCAATTTATATTTATAAGATTGACATTTATTTCTATTATAATTTAGATTAAATTTAACCTTGGTCCAACTTGTTACTTTACTTTTCTTTCTAGTTTTATGAATTAAAGAAAGATAAAAATCAATTAAACTGAAATTAAAATTAATGGGCATTGATAGAAATGAGTATGATTGAATATGAATAGCAAAATGATAACAAAATGCACCGATAAACAAATGAGTATTTTTATTTATTACAATATTTTAATTTCGTTTTTTTCTTCCCATTACAAAATAAATGAATAACGTTTGATGGAAACGAAAAAAAAAAAATAGTTGAATTTTCTTACTCTTTGTTTTTCTATATTCATTTATATTATTTTTATATTCATATTGTGTGTACCTCGGCCCGAGCATGAACAGAAGCTGTATTATCGTTGGCTATGAAAGTAAGAATCGATTTCAGATCCCTGCAAACTGTCTCGGCACTCTCGAAGGCGCCCAATTGGATGCACAGCAGAGTGCTCAATCTGGCCGCTGTTGACTGTTCTTCACCCCGTCCTTTCTTCAGGCCGCGCTCCACGGCATCTGTGATGGTCATCTTTCTGTCCTCCACGAAATCAGGTATATATTTGATGACGAAAATTTTCTCGATTCCATTGAAACAGATGAGTCGGCCCTTGGCACTCTTTTGCGTCAGCCCATCGATCGCCTCTTTCAGCTTCTCTTCGAACGCCTCTTGCTGCGCGAGCTCATCTACTTCGTTGTCGTTTGCATCCTCCAGCATACTACGATTGTCAGATTGGCCACTGGTATCGCTGCACGCATCATTGTTGATCGAATCTTCATCAGATGTAAACTCAGCTCTTTTTCCACCTGTCAGAATATAAAACATATGATTTATTCATGCTACGTATGTAGCTTTCTGTACGTGTATAACGCACGCATGCACGCACGCACGCACGCACGCACGCACGCACGCACGCACGCACGCACGCACGCACGCACGCACGCACGCACGCACGCACGCACGCACGCACGCACGCACGCACGCACGCACGCACGCACGCACGCACGCACGCACGCACGCACGCACGCACGCACGCACGCACGCACGCACGCACGCACGCACGCACGCACGCACGCACGCACGCACGCACGCACGCACGCACGCACGCACGCACGCACGCACGCACGCACGCACGCACGCACGCACGCACGCACGCACGCACGCACGCACGCACGCACGCACGCACGCACGCACGCACGCACGCACGCACGCACGCACGCACGCACGCACGCACGCACGCACGCACGCACGCACGCACGCACGCACGCACGCACGCACGCACGCACGCACGCACGCACGCACGCACGCACGCACGCACGCACGCACGCACGCACGCACGCACGCACGCACGCACGCACGCACGCACGCACGCACGCACGGATTTAAATTATTTTTATATCACTATGCGGGATATTAATTATGATTAGCAAATCCAAGTGTGAAATGATTGACATATGCATGACAAACTGTTAATAAAGTTATATAGAGGTTGGATTCCGTAAAGCGCATATGCGTGCATTATGTTATACGTGACATGAATCATAAATAAATACGCCTATATCTACACGCCTTTTCGGAATCCGGCTTTGTAATCTTTATATTTATTTATTACGCTGTCATACAATTATCAGCGATTATTAAGCAGATTAGTAATCTTAATAAGATTAATAATCTTGATATTCCTAGTCATAAGAAAAGCAACTTTTTAGAAATTGTTTGAAAATGATTCGATAATATTTTATCTTTATCAATAATAGATAGACAATTAAAGTTTTAAAGTTTGAAAGTTCATGTCAATCGAAAACGATGCACGTACAACTAACAAGTAATTTAAAATCCTGAGAAAAATAATAATAGTTCCTGAAAGTGAATGTCATGTTACATAATGTGAAATCTACAAAACTATATCTGTTTCGTTAACAGATAAGTTAATATTCCAAAGTGAAGAACGAGAACAATTTATGTAAAGATAAAGATTACACAATAAACGATGAATATATTTTTTCAATTTCAGGTATGAAAAATGTCTCATATAAAAAAGATATGAAATGTGCTAACGTGATTAATAACAATAATATTTTATACTTCACTAAAAATCAAATATTTCTTATAATAAACTATAAATAATAATTATAAATAATGTCACATAAAAATAAGTATATATTTTTGACCACATTCGTCATACATGTACGCACAAATTGCATTAAATATATTTTTAAACAATAATTTCCATAGTTATCCACATTTTGTAAAAAATGTACACGAACGCGCCATCAAATAATTGAAAGCATCGTATAAAAGCATCGTATAAATAATTTCGCGTTAATCAAGTTCGTAACTTTCGAATCGTCACGAATTTTTTCGGCTATACTCAAGGTTTATCGTCTGGAAAAGATTATAGTTATCGCCGAATCATTACGGCAACACAGCAAAATATGCAAAATCCGATTCATTTCAACAGATGCGCAATATGGTATAATAAGAACTCGCAATTTAAAGATCTCATTCATTTCATTTCATATTTCATTGGTGAGAAAAAGAAGATAAAAAGTTAAATTCTTTGGGGATAGGAAGTATTTTTTGCACGAAGATAATCGACTTGATCACGGTTAGAAAGATAGATATCAAAGAAACGAGATGTACTGTAAGACAATTGAATTTGATAAAGCTAGATAACATATAATCCATTGCAATCATGATCATGTCGATTGCGATCGATTGCGCAAATTCCTATTTACGTGTATTTTATTGCGATTTCGAGGAAAGAGCGTTATATGTGAATAACGGTAAACGAAAAAAAAAGTTTTCCTTTGTCGTTTTATCGTTTCAAGGTTTTTTCAAAAGTTAAAAGATAAAATACATGTTTTATATATTGCGTGAGATTTTACATACACAATGTATTCGCTTCGCATAATTGAATATTTAGATTAAGAATTTATTTCAACTAGTTATTAATGTCGTCATTGCCATAAAACGTGTAAACGATTACAATGTACGATGTCACATTTTTTGTTCGCGCTTGACAGCTTTTTATAACGTTTTTTATAACCTCTTATGAGGTGCTCTTTTTTATTCACATGAGCGCGAATATTCCTGCATGTCTTATGAAAACATATTTCTCCAAGTGTTTCGCGTTATCGTGACGAAGAGAGGCCCGTTGCTGGAACGCGTGTCAGCAGTTCCATGTGTCAGAAACATGAAGGGGAGAGGAAGGGGAGTAAAGCATGAAAGTCACATGGGGGAACCATGTAGCGTCCGCCATAGTCTTGAGAAATGCATTTTCGCGCGCCAAGAAGACGGAGACAAAGAAAAATAGAGATAGAGATGCCCAATGACGATGGACAAATCTCGGATCTGCTTTCGGAAAGCAGGTAGGCTCGCCGCAATTGCGACGAGGAGAGGCGAGATGAGGCGAGATGTGACGTAAATGAAGTCGATGAAATATATAAAACTTCCATTCCGGATGAATCATCGAGAGACGGACAAATGGATGAATGGACGGACGGATGCGCGAATCGATAATTTAATAATGCCGAGCACGTGACGCGCATTCGTTTCTCACCAGATCGCGAACTCTTCCTTTTTTTTTCTTCTCTCGAATAAAGAGGAGTGAGGGAAAGATGAGACGGTACATTTGTATCGACGGTACATTTGTATCACACAACTCGGGAATCGCACATTCGCTCTTACCGTACTTTCCTCTTCTGCCCCCTTTGCCTGGCATCGTTCCTCAACTTGCTTATTGCACAATTGATACTAGATGAAAGACTCGATCAAGAGGGTAAATGTCTCGAACTAGTGTTTTTCTTTCGTATACTGAATACGCCACGTGAATTTTTCGTTGGGAGTAGATAAAAACTCATTAACATGTTGTAGAGCGTTCAGAACATACACGTCGAGATAGCCTACAATGGGCTTTCTCAAGTGCACTGATCGTTCGTCGTTTCTCCTGCTGTATTCTCTCCCCGGCCACCAGGCGAACGTGCTCGATCTATCTCGAATATGGCCGAAGATATCCGAATGCGATTCGCGCGCCCACAGTCTTCTTTCTACGCATGCATGCGGCAGTATAACGTCATGTTAAACATTATATTTAATATGAATTATAAGCCTGTTCTATAACGGTTTTACTTTGATATTATATAAAAACACTTTGATATTAGATAAAAAAAAAGATCTTATTCTTAAAGATCAACAATTATAATTGAAAGTTCGTGTGCCTAAAATTTAAACAATTAATTATACTAAATGTACTATAATATTAACATTATTAATATATTATAATATATTATAATATTAATAATTTATTTATTAACTTTATGTTAATATATGAACATGTTCATATATTTATAATTTTTTATATTTAATTTTATTCAACATTGAATTTTTATATTTTTATTTACGTTATATCTTTCTCTCTCTCTCTCTCTCTCTCTCTCTCTCCCCCGCCCTTGTCTCGTATCTATAGAAAAATAATAATTGCAGAAAAAATTTTACAGCAATATGAATATAAATATGTAAAATATACACTATGTATACTTATTTTTGAAATATTTATATAATAAAAGATTATTCATAATAACAGATTATTCATATATTTATATATAAACGAGTGAAAATTACATCTTCTTTTTAATTTTCTTTTGGCCCTCAAAGCTCCTTTTATATTATCAAAATTTGTTCAGGATTGATATTTTCAATAGTATCCTGGGGTGTTTACGACAAATGATCAGGGAATCGATCATGTAACTTTTCCCCTAGGGCGGAAACGTGAAAAGTGAAAAGTTTCACGTGAACTTACGATCATGTACGATTTTGCAGGATTATGTAACTCTCTCAAACGTGAAAATGTGAAATTTTTCACGTGAACTTTTTCGCCATGTACCTTGGTGGCGGAGAGGCGGAAATCTAGGGAATTAATAAATATGCTTCGGAATTAGAGAAGATTAGGGGTGCTTTCCATTTAATGACACAAGTCGACACAAGTATCATTTTGTCCTTGTTAATCATTGAAAGCCAAGAAAGATAGAACGATACTTGTGTCAACTTGTGTCACTAAATGGAAAGCACCCTAGAGTTGTGTTTGAATGTATGATGTACGATTGTATATGTACATAGTACATAGTACATATACAATCGGTTATTGAAAGATGTATATAATACTGTACCAATAAAATAATTTTCTTATAAAAGCTATGAAACTATGTTTCATGATTTCACTTTCCACGTATCCAAGCTACATACATCAATCGTTATACATGAAAAGTTTCATGCGAAATGTCAATGCGTGAAAAATGAAAAGTGAAAAATGAAGAATGAAAAGTGAAAAATTTCACGTGAAATTACATGATTAACCCCCTGATCGGACAAAGCAGTGGCACTCAACCAATAGACTCTTTAAATTTCCCTAGACTAATCCGGATTAGTGATCTCTATCTCAGCATTGATCGGATCAATCATCGTGGACTAACGAAGCATAAAAGCATTTTTGTTGAAAGGTAATCTTCTTTTTACTTTTTTTATATGAAATATTAAATAATTTTACGAAATATAAAATAAAGTTTATAATAAATTTAAATTTATATATTGTAATATTTTTTGTACTAAACATTTCTTTCTGAAAATAATCCATTTCAAAGCTTAAAGTTATATTGAAAAAGTTTAAAATCGCAAAGTTAATAAAAAAAACATCTTATTAAAAAATTGTTAAATAAAAAATTTTTTATTTCTAATTATATCTAATAATAATAATAATAATTAATTATATTTAATGTAATTTAATGTTATTAAATATAATTATTTAAATTATTTGTTTAAATTTTTTTTTACATAATTAAAAAATTTTTTTTTAAGTAATATATTCTATGCCAAATATCCTTCAGCCATTTTACCTTAAAAATAAAAGAAAATTTTAACTTTTTATCTAAAATTTTTTATTAAAAACATATCTGATTTACATTGCATATAATTCATAAGTAAAATATAACCTATATCTATTTATTTATTTATTTTAATATCCTTAAATATTATAACATTAATAATACATTGCTTTTAATTAAAATTTATATATTTTATTGTAATATTACTTTTTGCGTGCTCTTCTTAATGTTTGATGATATGTTTAAAATAAGTTTATGATGTTCATATATTTATATTATAAAATTATACTATTCTTGCACACTTCCGTACTATTATTCGGAGCCGCTTCGGAACATTGCTATTGATTGATATGTTTAATTATGCTGTCGTTATGGCTTATCGAGAGATCCGATATTCTTCGATATCTTAACGACAAAATTCGGTACTTTATCGATACTTTTAATGACATTTAGGATGCATTCGTTTACGCAGTGTTTTGTACATCCATTGCTTTCTCATCTGCTTGTCACGTGATCGAAATTTACCGAACGGATAACTGCGTGAATAAGGATAAGGTCCAATCAGACACATTGTCGATTAGTCGATTAAATAAAAAAATTTTTGATAGGCTCATTAGAAAATTCCTAGGCATCGATGAGTGGTGTGTCCGATTGAAATGTGCGCATCTAGGACGCTCCCATCGTATCTTCCAATAGAAATTGAGCTGATTATTTGAATGATAAGTAAAGAGACAATTTTATACATAAATTTATATTCGAATAATTAAAATGTAATAAAACTTTTTTATTGTATAAAAGATAATATTTTATTGATATTAAATTTAATTGATATAAATAATAGATATAAAAATATTTAATCTATGAATTTTACTTAAAAGTTAGATATTAATTTTTTGTGAATTATATTTGTTTATTATTTTTATTTTTTCGTATTTTTTCTTATTTTTATTCCTATTTTTTTTTATTTTATTCTTATTTTTTCTTATTTTTTTTTATTTTATATTATTTTTATTTTAATTGTATCTTATTATTCTTATTTTACTTGGATCAATTATTTATTTCTGACCCTTTTCGCTTCTTATTCTAATAAAATTCATTTTGGTGTTCGCAGTACTGCAAGTAAAGCATCCAAAGCAGGACTTCCAAGATAGCTGCACAGATGAGATACATCCCTGCATAAACGAACGACGAACTGCGCTGCAGTCACAGACGGAGTAAACGAACAACATCTGCGGTAGTGGCTGTATAAACGAATGCACCTTTATCGTTACGTTAAATTACAGAATACCATTTTTCGTTATAGTGTCGTTAAATCTGCGTAACGACATCCCTAGCTAGTGAAACTGTTGTTAAGAAGTTAGAGAATAGATCTACAGTGTTGGGAATGTTACCTTGTAAAAGTAACTAGTTACAGTTATAGTTCTTTCTTTTAAAAAAATAACTAGTTACCGTTACAAGTTACCGATTTAAAAAAATAACATATTACAATTATAGTTACTCAAAAAGTAACGAGTTGTTACTTTTTAGTTACTTTTCTGTTTACTTCTTGTAATCTTTTGTGCATTGCTATTTTAAATATAAATATTTTATATTTTTAATATATTTCTTGTAATATATTTCTAAGGACTGATTGCAATGACAGCAGACAGCTTAAAAGCGAGACTTGAAATTTATTATAGCAGTCGAATTTGATTGGTTCTTATTTTACATATAACCAATCACATTAAGACTAAGTTCGGAAACGTCATCCGAATGCTCCTACGCATCATTTTATTTTTGTTTAACATTCTGTGAAAAATAATAATAAAATGATAAAGATAAATAATGATGATGGGGTACTCAAATGTTTTCTAAGTGTCGGTCCACAATAGGTGATTTAAGCTTTAAGAAGTAAGAAATTGACCAATTATAATCGAATATAAAAAGAATATTCGACTATGATTAATCAATTTCTTACGGCTTAAAGATTAAATACTTATTGTGGACCGACACTAACATAGCCTAAAAGTGTAAGAAGCAGGCTGTCAATACTATTGGCTGTGTTCAATTCAAACAGCTTTGCAATTATGGGGCTGCGTTCCGTAACTTACTGGCAGTACTGCCAGCATGACTGCCATTATAGTGTGCTATGCAAGCGTTCCATTTTTACTAGTTCATTATCGCTGTACTGTGAAATTGTGGAAACGGAACGGGATTGAACAGTACAACTGCATATGACGCTGTCATATAATAATATAAAAAAATGGAAAAAGTTTTTATAATTAATTTTTATAATTAATAATATTACATATATAATGGAATCAAGTAGCGGTGAATCTGATAGTAATTCAAGATATTTCTGTTTCTACTTAATCAAAAATTTTTCTGCGTATGAAAGTTCTAAAAATATTAATTATAACAAAAATTTTACTACAATAATATTATTATAATACTTACCATTATAAGCTAAATTGTAAATATTTTTTGTTATTACAAAATTATATATTTTACTATTACAGTCTTGAATTTCCAAATGAAACATCTTCGACATCTGTATAGGTTATGATGAGTTCGGAATACTTCTCGGTTTAGTTACATAGTAGGCAACATCTAGAAAAAAAATAAGCCAAACCATCGGAAGCCAACCGTTTGGAATATATATACCCTATATGTTTGAGGAAAAGTTACACTGCTATTGTTTATCTCTTGTTTTCGTCTTGTGATAACAAGATTATTTCATTTATAATTCAAAAACTAGACTCTGGCCAAATTTTGTAAGAGAAAAAATTATCTCAGAATATAATCAAAATCATGTCTTTTTAAAGATCCACAATTGTTTCCAATCTATATATTCCACCCTGTATATTTCACAGAAACTTAAGAAAGACCACAGAAATAATATACCTACAAAGCACAAAAAGATTTCAGAAAACATTCAGAAAGCTTTCAAAAAGCGGACATAACACAAATGTGAAACATGCATAAAATATTTTTTTGAAAGGTTTCAATTTTTATTGAAAGGTTCTGCATACTTTCTAACATACTTTAGCACTATGTGAAAAAATTATAATTGAAATGTTTTCGACGTATTTCAAAGATTTATTATTAAAGATTTATTATTGATAAATATTAAGGTAGAAGGACTCCTTTAATTAGAAAATAATAAGATAAAAATAACAAGAGCGTTAGGAGTCAAGCGCAGTAAAGGAAACACAAATAATTAATCGTTGAATTCTATTTATATTTTGTAGGTTTTCTTACATCCAGACGTTTCGATCCACTTTCAGATCATCTTCAGTAGATAAATATATCCATAATAAGAATGGCTTAAAGCGTATTAGTCCATGACTTCACAGATTCGCATCGATAAACGCAACAGTGCAATATCTCGAGAGCTTCTGTCCAAACAGTTCCACAACTGATGTAGAAGACACTCGATGATGTCTTTTACTCAGTTATAACAATAAGAAGTACACAGACGGAAATAAATACTGAATATTGCAAAAGCATGGTCACAAATGAAAGAATAAAAATTTTTTAACAGAGAAATAAGATAAGAGTCAGTTAATAAAAAAAAAAAGTAAATACGTCTTGATTGTTTCGTGTCAATTATTAAAATGTGTCCAATTTATTATCTTTATAATTATACTTGGTGATCTTAGTTTATAAAAAGAGAATAAGAAGAAAGAACATGTGCCACGACGGGGCCCGACCACAAACCACTCGTAAAAATCCGAAATTATTTTGCGAAAAATATCATCTCAACCAGGAATCGAACCTGGATCTTCTGCTTATCGGGCATGCATCTTATCCTTTCGACTATAGAGGCATGTGATGATATTTATCGGAAATAACGTGTTTAGAACACGTCAACAATTCAATGATACACACACATATATACATACACTATAATATACATACATACACGTATATTCTCGAATTCCCACGACCGGTACTTCAGAGAGATGATGGTCCTATTCTCTCGATGGATGCAGGTCGGACCGCAGCGGCAATACTCTCCAACGCCACTCTTATCCCTGAGAAACGTCTTTATTTCAAGTTTAAAAAGCTCGAGAGGACAATTATACTCGAATAGTAAACTATCTCGCAGAAATGTCTCAGATTTTATAAAACTAAGGATTAATAACTCGGAATCCAGTACGAGCAGTAAGACATCTAACTCCTTCAACAGGTACTAAATTTGCAGCAAAGCCTCCAATTTATTATTTTTATAATTCATTCTTATTATGGATATATTTATCTACTAAAGATGATCCGAAAGTGGATCGAAACGTTTGGATGTAAAAAAATCACAAAATACAGACAGAATTCAACAGTTAATTATTTGCGCCTCATTTACTGCGCTTGACTCCTAACGCCCTTGTTATCATTTTTATCTCATTTATTATTGAAATATTTCATAAATATTTCATAAATATTTCATAAATATTTCAGAAACATTTCTGAAATTACATCAAAGCGGATATATTATGTATGAAACATGTCTGAAACATGTTTGAAATATTTTTTTGAAAGGTTTCATATTTCATTGATAGTTTTCTGAAAGCTTTCCGAAATTTTTCGGTGTTATGTGGGAACATATCTAATTGCAACCCTCTATGGCCTATGCAAGTTTTTTATCAAAAGATTCTTGCCAGAATATGTCTTTTGTCGTTTGTCCCACAACGAAGGGTTAATTTTAACAATGTCAATAAGTTCTTTTTGATGTTTGTATCATCTCCAACATCTTTTCTATATTCTTCAATATCACCAATGCCATCGGCACTATATTCATTATCTAATTCTTCATATATTACTTACAAATTATATTACACAAAACGCACTTGTACAATGTATGTTGACACAGTCATCGACAAATATATTTTTCGCGCGCCTGATCTTATTGCTAGCATCATCTGTGATTTGTTGGAAGGCAGTAAAGTGTAGGAAATGTGAATGGACCATTTCGCTTACTTCCAGGGTTATGCCGGTAAAATTCTCTTATTCCCTATTCGTACAGTCTTACTACCTCCATTGTAGATGGATCTTTAGACATGCAATGTTGTCAGATTTTAAATAGTTAAAAGTAGTAACCTTTGACTATATAAATACGAATTGCTAGTAGCTCACTTCACTCGTGACGCTAACATTAATTTGGACAGTGACGCTACCATGTTTCACGAACTAAAATGCGTGACGTCATTGAAGCGTGAGTGATTAGTAAATGCATATCAATTCATATCAATTCATATCGGGTGACAGGGGCCAGCGTCTAGAATTTTTCCACTGTTCAAGCACTGTGAGTGGTCAATCGGAACGTGGTCAAACGGGTATCACTCAGTCATATCATTTCATTTGATAATTATATACGAAACTTACATATTCTTGAAAATCATAAATACGAGTTAATTAAATTGATTACACAAACTTGTTTAAACATAATAATGTTAAAATGTACTTTGGATCGTGTAAAACAAAAAATAAACATAATTCTGTCATTCAACATACGTTGACAAAAACTATTATATTTAAGGGACAATAAATAATATTTTCATATATTTTAAATCTGTTTTTAATCAGTACATGATTTTATAAATTATTATTTAATTTTTATAAAATGTTAATAAAATATATCTGTTTGTTTACAGAAATCCTTATTTTTGAATTATCCGTTATTTTAGGCGAAGCCTAAATGTCGAAATATTTGTCCAATGTTGGTGACATAGGCATACGCATTGAATATAGGCTGGATTACGTTAGTCCCAGTCTACAATAGGTGATTTAAGCCTTAAGCCTTAAGCCATAAGAAATTGATTAATCATAGAGTGCAGTCCACTTAGTGTTACAAATGTTTTTTGATTGGTCAATTCATAAAATTCTTTGTTTTAATTAGTTAATCAAACGCTTCGAAGTTTTTGTAGCGCTAAATGGACCGTAGCTATAGTCAATTATTATCGGGTGCTTTCCATTTAGTGACTCAAGTCGACACAAGTCTAGTGATATCATCATTTGTGCTTTCCATTTGATTTGTGTCGCTATGTGTCTATGACTTAGTTACACCTAGCCGTTCAATCCCGATTCATTTCGGAATGAAATAATATTTCTTAAGTGTAAACGGATTAATTTAATTTTGATCCACTTTAATCCTCTTTTCTTAGCGGAGTAAGATCAATTCGGTGTAAATGCTTTCTAAATCCACTTCATTTTGAAGTGAACCAGGATTGGACGGCTAAGTGTAAACTCATTGACTCAAGTCGACTTTTGCTAACTCTGCTTTTGCGAAGAGTTAAGGTGTGTGACATTCAGTTTCATCAATATCAAAAAACAAACTTACCATTTTTATTTAATTATATATGTATATATTCTGTTATATTGATAGTAAGTGAGTTAATAATTCAAAATTAAAAGATACGATTCATGTCAACGCTATTTCTTTTATATATACGGATTTATACGGATTTTTTTTATACGGTAATAATTACATGTAAATAAGATGATCAATCTTACTTCAATAAGTTATAAATTGGTAAAAAAATCTAAAGTTTCACTTTTGTATATTAGATTATACAATGAATAAAACTGGAAATATGTTGACTAATAATTTTGTTGATTCTGAATATATACCGATATCAGATGTAAACATTTTACAAGAAAGAAATACAAATAAAAGAGAAATTGATTTAATTTTTCATAAAGAATTTCAATGGAAAGACAAGCTTATATGGAACAAACAAGCTATTTTTGCACTTTTCTGCTTATGAAGCTCGTGATATTGAAGCTGAACACCAAAAAAAAAAAAAATAAAAGTTTTGGCAATCAATTGCAGAAGATCTGAATGGATTATGTTTATTTAAAGTTTCAGTAAATATTTTATTATATTTATTTATATTTATTAACCTAATCTATTTATATTTTCTATATATATATATATATATATATATATATATATATAATATTATCTAAATATATTATTATAATATATATATATATATATTATATTATCTAAATATATTTTTATAATTAAATTAATCTGATCTAATATATTTTTCTAATATATTTTTATAGTTATCAAGTGATCAAGTTAGATGGAAATTTAGTGCATTTAAAAAAAGATTATAATTGTACAAGTAGAAATGCTCCGAAGATTTTTGATGATTATGACAAAAGATTACACGAAATTTTAGGTCATAAAAGCGTTACCAGTGAAAGCAGTAAAAATGTTTTTAATTCGCCAATATTAATGAATACTCAAAATATAACAACTAATATAGAATACGTAAAAGAATCAAATAATGTCCAAGAAAATATTAGAACAGAGGAACATAATACAGGAAATACTAGCACAGAAATGAAAATAGTACAAAAAAAAGAATGAAACAGGCTCAAAAACATTTCGAACAAAATTAGAGTTAGAGAAGCAATGGTTGGAACATCTTCAGTTCATTCAGAAAAAATATAAAGATAAAAAAAAATATGAGGAAAATGAAAATAAAAGAAAAATAGAAAAACTTGCATTAAAAAAAAGCTTTTAAGAAGAAAAAGATGTTGTTTGAAGAATTGAAGTTAATCAAAAAGATTGAACAACAGAGAGAAGATGTCTATTCAAAAAGAAAAATGTAATTTGTTAAAAAGCTTAATCGAGAAACAAAATATTTTTAATTTGAAGCCGATATACATAATAATATTCATCTTAATCTCAAAAAACAACATATTTTTTAAATAACAAAGATTTTATGCAAAGCTATAATGTTTTCTCCAAATGTGACATAATTATTAAATTTATTTGTAATTTTGTTATAAAGTTAAAAACTATTTTTGTTTGAAAGGCTATGTTTTTGTTGAAAAAAGTTAAAATAATATTTAATATGTTACCATTTTCTAATAATAAATGTACGTAATACATATATGGAAGAATACATACATATATATTAGATAATAATTCGAGATTTGTGAATTTTGTTGTGTTTAGTTAACTCAAATAAGAGACATTTTATTTTATATTAAAAGATTTTATTTTTATATTTTTTAAGATTTTATTTTTATATTTTTATATATGTGCAAAATACAAAAAATAAATAAAACATAAAATATTTTATTTTTTGATTTTATTTCGTTTCTTCTTATTTTGTATAAATAATTAAAACTTATTATATTATTATGTTTTATTAATTAAATGTATATAATGTTTTATTGAAAAATGAATAAAATTAAATTAATTGTTTTTTATTTATATTCTTATTTGTTGATTTAAATAACATAAATAATAATTTTAGAAATTTTTTTGTAAATATACAAACTGCTTTTATAAAAATATTAAAATTTGTTTATATAGTATTGAAAGATATCTATTAGATTCGGAAAAAAATTAACGGAGACCGACTGAATTTGAACTCGGGATCTCTCGTTTACCAATCCGACACTTAGTCTGCACGACCACGACGGCTCCTCTCTGTTAGCTGTTTATATTCCAAATCTCTTTCATGACCGCTTACGGTCGTCTAATTCTTACAGCTCGGCCATTCTGGTATTACATTCGTCCCGAATGTACCGAGTCTTCATCTACCGGAATTTTATCCGAAACTTGGAGCTTCTGCTCCCGAATTCGTTCACTTCACTTTTCACTTTTTGAACGATCGACATTGGAGTACTTTTACTCCCCGACTTTTTCCGTTCATTTTTGAACGATCGATACGACATTGGAGTATTTTTACTCCACGACTTTTTCCGTTCACTTTTGAACGATCGACACGACATTGGAGTACTTTTACTCCCCGACTTTTTCCGTTCATTTTTGAACGATCGACACGACATTGGAGTATTTTTAACTCCCCGACTTTGTTCATTTCGAACAACACACAAACGACACACACAAAATCGACTGAATTCTCCCTGTCAGGTAACATAGGTTGTATCCTCTCTGAGGTAACATGGGCTGAATCCTACTTCTGAGATTGAAAAATATCTATTAGATTCGGAAAAAATTAACGGAGACCGACTGGATTTGAGAACTCGGGATCCCTCGTCTACCAATCCGACACTTAGTCTGTACGACCACGATGGCTCCTCTCTATTGGCTGTTTATATTCCGAATCTCTTTCATGACCGCTTACGGTCGTCTAATTCTTACAGTATTATACCTTTATACATATTTATTGTGTAAAAAAAAGAATTTATTAATTATTTTCATATAAATTTAAATAAAGTATAATTTAAACATAATTTGAACAAATTTTTTACAAAAGTAATATATAAATAATAAATTATTTCGGTGATTGACATAAGTATAATTAATATATATTGAATAGTAAAATAAATTTTATTACAAGTTGAACATATGAATATTAATTTTATTGGATAATATATTATCCAATAATATATTATCTGATATGTACATTATATATAGATAAATTATTGCATAGGATATAGTTCTCTGAATAATATTGTTTGATGATCTTCTAAATCTTCTTCGTCTATAATTTCATCTTCTTCTTCATTATAATTTTACGCAAAATTATTTTTCTCTGCTGCAGGATTTTTATTATAAAAATCTTCACTGTTATCTTCATAATCTAAACATAAATTATGAAGCAACAACCTACTATGATTTGAGTCATAAAATGAACATCGCGTAAAGGTAATTTATGTAATTGGCAAAATTCAGCTTTTAAAATACCAAAAGCTTTTTTAACTGCAACTTTAGTTATTGAAATTTTTGTATTAAATGCTTCTTGTTCAATCGTTAAATTACCATTATCTTTGAAAGGACAATCCATTTTTTACTACTCCATTATAACCTTTATCTCCTAACTTTATCTCCAAAAAAGTTTTGTTTGAAAAAAGATTTTCTCTTTCTTGTTCAGCAGTATAAAAAAGCTGGGATCTTCTTAACATTCGAATATCGTGAAAAGATCCTGGGTCACCACAAATTAAGAACCCTAATAGCATATGATATCATTCGAATATTCTACACTCGTACTGAAAATACTGTGGTCATATGTATTATTGCCTAATATATCAGAGAATCTTCATATGACATCTTGATGATTATATCATTTTTCGTATATTCTTAAGCTCATCTTCAGAATACCGAATATATCTTACCAGCACATAATACAATCATCAAATATTGTATAAGCATCAAATATATCATACAAATATTCTGTATTTATACTGAATGTACTGTGATTATATCGAATATATTAAGATTATTCGTATAAAATCTATGTATCCCAAGTAGCAAGATGACGTCATTATGACGATTATTTAAGGTCATTTTTTTGTCAGTGTATTAAAAAACGATGTAAAATAAATGTACCATTTGTTACGAAATATTATCATAAATATATTGTCATAAATATATTATTATAAATATATTATTTAATCGTCATTTTTAAATCATTTTTAATGAATAAATAATGAAATAACATTATTAATTACTACCCTAATAGCACATAATAGCACATGACATCATTCGAATATTCTACACTCGTACTGAAAGTACTGTGGTCATACGTACTATTGCCTAATATACCTAATATAGAGAACATTTATGACATCTTGATGGTATATCATTTCTCGTATATATTCTTAAGCTCATCTTCAGAATATACCGAATATACCCTACCAGCACGTGATCTCATACAAATATTCTGTATTTATACTGAATATACTGTCATCATACCGAAGATACTAAGATTAATCGTATAAAATTTATGTAGAATATTGTTACATCCGGCCCGAGATAATTATTTTAAAGAGAAAATATGGATGGGCTAGGAAGGACGCTTCAAATACTCTCTCGCAGGTGGGCGCGCTAGGGAGTTCCTACGAGTCGAACGCACCGTGCAAATCCACGAATGCGAGTCAACGTCTTGAGAAAGACGCTATGACTCCGACTGCGTGACGTGCGTTCGTCGGTCCGTAATTTAGGCAAGAGAATTTAATCTCTTTTGCCAAGGACAGGATCATGTGCGAATCTTGGAATAGCGAGGAACAAGAGAGGGAGGAAATAACTAAACGTCAAATAAATTGAATTTTACATATAATTGATAATTTTAAATGAATACAATTTTAACAAAACTATAAAGATTTACGTGATCATTATTTTTAATTTTCAAGTACATTTACTTAAGGTATATTTACATTTAATGGGATTTGTTCGTGTGTGTGTGTGTGTGTGTGTGTGTGTGCGCGCGCGCGCGCGTGCGCGCGCGCGCGTGTGTGTTTATGATGATGAATTACGGAGGGATGTAATCTTGATCCTCTTCCGGGAGGGGGAGGGGGGGGAGTTTCTAAATCACAATAGAGGCAAGAGTGAATCAGTAAGGAGAGAAGAGAGGAGATTTGCCGATTATTCGGCTACCATGAACCTTCCAGGGCCTTCCTCGAAACTCGGAAACCCTCGAGGTCCACAGCGGTTAGTAAAAGTAAGAAGAAAAGAAAGATTTACCGATTATTCGGCTACCATGAACCTTCCAGGGCCTTTCTCAAAATTTGGAAATCCTCGAGGTTCACAGCGGTTAGTAAAAATGAGAAGGAAAGAAAGAGGAAAAGAAATGTAAGGAGGAAAAATAGATAACGTGGAGGAGAAATAAGAGAATATAAGGAGAAGAGACCCGAAAAATTGTTATTCGAGAATTATGTAAATTAAACTTACTGTTACTTGGCAGGAACTTGGAAACCGAAGGGGCGATGTAGAAGCGGTGTCGCCAGGAAGACTTGCTCACTGTTTAATTAGGCGTTTACACCAACCACTGTTTAATTATGCGTTGACACCAAGTGTATAATTGAGTGAAAAAAAAGAACCAGGTCGAACTGAATGAAAGGAACAAGTGCTCTCGTGCCTTTAAGGGTGCTATATATATATGATTTCGTTGAGGAAAACATCTGTACACTTGTTGTTCTTCCGTGATTAGGATAATAGGGATTATCCGTTTAGCCGAATTCTAGTAATCGATCTCCATATTCCATTTCTTCTTATCTTCCATATTTAATACAATTATTGACAAATAAACAAATAAACAAAATATATTCAACAATTTATAAACAATTTTCATAATAAAAATGATTTTCATTAAACACAATATAGGTTCACGCATCTATATATGTAATTAAATTATCCACAAGAATTACATATATAATCAAGATTTTAAAATTAAGACTATTTATATGACAATATAGTAACATTCATTAACCGGATCTATCATATTTTATGTCAAAATTCCGTGTTCACTTCATATCATTATTTAGTTGCAGGTTTTATCCCATTATAGAAGTTAAGTAGCATTGAACAGAAGCCCAAGTAGGATGGGTGATCGTTTTAAAAACATGCAATGATACAAGATAAAAAATGTTTCATTATTTTCTCTAATTTTTTTTCATTGTTTTCATTTATTTTCCGTAAGAGGTGTCACGTATGTTATAGATTTTCACGATCTATATGACTATCTGAGATATCCTTATGTATGCTCTACATGACATACTGTTTTTAAACCATTTTCATTCTATGGCCATACTGCGGGATATTCTCCAGTACATACTAGGGATTAGGTTAGTGAGCGATAGTAATGATCTAAGTATTTCATTCCACAGTATATCGCAGTACGTATTTCGAATGTTTGGAAAATATCTCGAATATACTTATATGATATCCCGTTCTGAACGTTCTCAGAATAGACAGAATAAATAGAATAGAGTGCTATTAGGGAAATCTTATATTACAATCACTAACAGCTTGTAAAAAAATTGAATAACATTGTTTACTGTTAAAATATTCTCTACTATTTTCCTCAGGCTTATTTATATAAATATGGGAACTATTTATTGCTCCTATACAGTCTGATATTCCTGCTTTTTCTTGAAACTCATGAGAAATTTTAATTAGATCATTTCCTTGAGGCCACTTAATAACTTCCGGAGTTATTAACCAACTGATGACTCGACGTATAATACAAAATACTGATGATAATGATATATCAAAAAGATTAGATAATGTTCGATGTGGTTCTTTATTACTTAAAAACCAAAGAGTCACTAGCAAACATAGTTCTGCAAATTTTCTTTTTTTTTCAAATTCATTTGTTGGCATAAATCTGCTGGCCTTAAAAGATTCTAAAAAAAAGTTAGCAATTAAAATAAGTTTTTTCGGGTGGGACTCGTTTGACCACGTTGCAATTGACCAGCCACTCATAGCGTTTGAACAGAGGAAAACCTCTAGGCACCGGCCACTGTGAGTGGCTGTGATCAATTACAACGTGGTCAAACGGGACGTTTTTTTCTATTACTATAAGGTAAAATATCTTAAAAAATTAATATTATTAATAATAATACTTAATACTTAATACTTAATACTATTATCACAATAATTACCTATTAATTTATACACAATCATGCGATTTAATCTGAAATCTTCTTTAAATTCTTTATCACTTTTCCTATGTACTACATCGAGAAAATTTTGCACATAATGTCTACGCCCATTCATTAATAGCTGAAGAAGAGCTGATAGCAGATCTTTTTTAAATAAGTTATTTTCTAACGGATTGTAGTTTTCATCTAAAGAACTAAGGATAGTGCTGTCACTATCGCTACTGTCACTGCTAGTACTATCATTATGCAATAAATAAATTGCATTTATCCAATTATTTTTATTTATCTGTTAAAAAAATTATTTATTAACTTACTTATTATTATATATAACTTCTATATGCTTTGTATTGTAATTCTATATAAAAATATATGTATTTCTGTGTATATTTGTAAAATAAAAATAGAACAGAAAATTAAAAAACTTATATTGTTATATGTATATTAGCTTTAAATAATAATTTTAATAATAATTTTAATAAAATACTGATAATGATATTTTATTTAGATCAAAAGATCTATTACGCACTAACTTCTGCGCAGATAGGTGCTTTCCATTTATTACATTAGTTAGTGACTTGAGTCAGCTCAAGTCGACATAAGTCATGATAAATGGAAAATACTTATCCTATTCTTTGTTTATGATTCGTCCATTTCTTATGGCTTAAGGCCTGTTCTACTGTTACGTCCCAAGATGGTGTAGAACGGTCAATGGAATTTGGGAAAGGACATCTAGTGTATTTATGTTCAATGGCGGCGCTGGATACAATTACAAACTATATTTTCGGATTAGAAGCCGCGACCGAGCGGAAATCGCGGGGAAATATGTTTTATTAATATAATAATCGGGCTATGGTATTGTATTGTAAAGTTACGATTGTTGGTATAATTGGTTATGAAATTACGATTCAAAGTTATTTAATGTGGCAGAAAGGAATGATTTCTTGGGTTGTAAAATATAACACGAATAAATAGTTACATTAAAATAATAATAATAAAGAAAATAATAATAATAATAGTAATATAATGATAGTGATGAAATACAACTTAATCGATATAAAAATATGAAATATGTAATAATAATGAGATAAGATATGAATATGATAATTAAATTCTAAGTTATCCTTGCAATTCATATAAATAATGATATTAAAATGAAGTGAAAAACAACAATATACTATAAGCAAATCAAATAATGTAATATAAAAAAATCAAATATAATATAAGTAAATCGAATAATATAATATAAGAAAATCAAATGCTATAATATAAGAAAATCAGTAATATAATGTAAGTAAATCGAATAATATAATATAAGAAAATCAAATAATATAATATAAGAAAATCAGTAATATAATATAAGTAAATCGAATAATATAATATAAGAAAATCAGTAATATAATATAAGTAAATCGAATAATATAATATAAGAAAATCAGTAATATAATATAAGTAAATCGAATAATATAATATAAGAAAATCAGTAATATAATATAAGTAAATCGAATAATATAATATAAGAAAATCAGTAATATAATATAAGTAAATCGAATAATATAATATAAGAAAATCAGTAATATAATATAAGTAAATCGAATAATATAATATAAGAAAATCAGTAATATAATATAAGTAAATCGAATAATATAATATAAGAAAATCAGTAATATAATATAAGTAAATCGAATAATATAATATAAGAAAATCAGTAATATAATATAAGTAAATCGAGTAGTATAATATAAGAAAATCAGTAATATAATATAAGTAAATCGAATAATATAATATAGTATTAGAAACAATGGTTACCTTAAATTGTTAGAGGTAAGTTATTAAATGAATTAGAATTCTAGTGACTTCGTTTTCCTTTCCTTTACTTTTCCTTTGTGATTGTAAGATTCAGCGGTTTGAGACTGCACTCTCTGACAGTTTGGTAACGACTGTGTTCTTCGGAGGTTCGTTCACCACTGCCCAAGCCGTACCTCTAGCGTTGGGCCAGGCGCAAAGGGGAGAGGCAAACAAAGCACTCCTCGACTGAGCATTTATTTTGTACTACAATTATTTATGAGAAAATAGGAAAATAAAAGAAAAGGAAAGGAGAAAAGAAAAAAAAACTAAACCTAATATTTCGAAGATATCATTAATGCTTAAAGGTAAATATTATTATTCAAAACGAGAATTCATTTTCCTTCGTCTCGCGATAAGACATAATTTTATTTTATTACTATTATTATTGTTTTCTTTTGGATGTATAATTTGGAAATATAATTCTATAACTTAATTTTCTTTTCTCGAATCATCTCCTCTTCGGTTCTCGATGCTGCAACTGTAGGAGAGACAAAAGAGCGTTCGATAGCCTTAGTTTATACTATAGGGGAGGCTTATCGCACTCAAATATTTCTAATGTAAACTTTCAAACGAAGGGCCAACTCGGAGAGCCTTTCGTTGCGCAGCAAAATTTAACTGACGACGAAAATGAATTAAATGAATTCTCGCTTTACTATTAATTATCTTAATAATAAGAAGAATTATACATAAAAAAAAGGAACATATATATATATATAAAATGGTAAGACTATGAAAGTTATATCCTAATATTTAAATCTTAATATTTAAAATCTCAATATTTATAATCTTATATCTTAATATTTAAAGTTACGCACGCGTTAACCTAAGGTTCGACTGCACCTACATCATTTTAGATGAACGTCCGCAAGTTTTAATTTTCTGCGGACGTTACACTACAATGCGTCGTGTGTCGGTGTCGTGAGTTGTGGGCTGTACAAATGGGCCAATCACAATCAAGTATTCTCCTTACATTCGACTAGAGACCCTATAAGAAGAGACTCATCGTCCACTTATCACGTGACGTTAGTAGACTCTGATTGGCTGAGGTATGGATTGCACATCTATGATAGGGATTATGCTCACAGTTTCCACTGTTTCCTCATCTTCTTCTATTAGAGAGAGAGAGAGAGAGAGAGAAAATCAGGTGTTGTTTTTTCTCACTCGCACATGTCGCTCATTGCCTGGTATATAGCATGCTCGGTCTATCTATACTATGTCTATAATGCCTACAATATCATGAACATTAGCTATATAGTTTAAGGGTCGGCAGGAGTGATGGGCTAACTCCGACTTGATCTAAAATGATTATCTACTCCTTATTTACAGTGCAGATATGTATCTGTACTCAATTATATTTTGTCTTATAGAAACGATGTTTCGTCATGAAACTTTATTAAGATAATTTTTTTTACAATTACAAAGCTACCTACAGAGTCAATTTTGCAATTTAACTCTTAAATAATTAAAATAAATATAACTATCTACTCCTTATTTATAGTGCAGATATATATTTGATTCACCCATATATCATCTCGTAGAACCAATATTCTGCCATGAACCTTTTCCTAGGTATTTTTTATAAAATTATGACTCTTACTACAGAGTCGGATTTTGCAATTTGGCTCTTAAAAAAAAATTTACAATAGATAAAAATATTTGCACTTTATTGTTCTATAGTGCAAATCTATTTATGCATAAATGAATTTCTTTTCACACATTTTCTTACAAAAATCGCTCTGTAGCTTTCGTCAGGCAAATATTCTGATTATAAATATCATAATTATATCAAAGTTTTTCTCGCAGTATTTTGGCCGTAATGTGGATGAAAAGGAATTCATCTTTGATAAAGATCTCCATAGTCTCTCCTGCCGATCATTCATAGACCTTATATGTGTGGACTGGTAATATAGATATGATTATGTCCGTGGGAGGTTGAAGAGAGAAACGTCTCTCTTTTTCTAAAAGTGTCCGGAAATATGTTTTGCGCATGCTTGACATATACTATACATTAATGCATTCTTATTGGTGTATACTTATGCAAGTTAAAGGAAAGTTTGAGGTTATTTGTATGTTATTTACAGAATATCGTATTTGCGGAATATCGATAGGAATATCACATTATATTTCTAAAAAGAAATAATAGTTCGAAAATGTGTTATTTGCAGAGTGAGTTATTCTGCAGAAAATAGTGTTTCTTTTCATTCGTAAGTAATAATGAAGCAAGACTTATTGTAAAGTAATATATCAAGCATACTTTAATAATTGTAGAAGCATTTGTGAAATTTTTTTATTTTACAAATAAATAAATAAATTTTATAAATTTTGAGAGTTTTAAATTATAAATTCAATTCAATTATCATATTATTCTAATATATAATAATTCTTAGAAAAGAAGCTATTTAATTGTTTCATTTGAAATTAAAAAAAAAATTTACATTCTATTACCCACTTTTTTAACAGATTTTATTACATTAGAACATTAGGTTCGCATTGCTTAGAATTTTCAATATTTAAAGCAGAATAGATATATTTGTGAGCAATGGAAAAAAAAGAACAAGAAGCTTAAGTGCAATAAGTATAAACAACACAAACCGCCTATTTATAGAAAATCATTTATTATTAATCTCAAAATATTTATTGTCCAAAATAATTATAACTATCATATTTTTCCAAAAACTCGCATTTTTAAAAAGAAAATTATTTTTTAAGTATGCAGCAAGTATGCCATGCATGATTCATTTAATGTTGTAATTTTTATTTTACTCTTTTTTTATTATTTTACAAAATTATCATAAAAAATAAAAACTTCGGTATAGAATTATATATCGTTTATTTTAAAATTCTTTCCACAAATTAATCTAAAAGTTTTATCTGATGTTTTTTCACTTTTTTCATATATATTTTTTTTTATTTTATTGCATTTTACATATTTGACTATGAAGTCTTTCATTCTTTACTCTTCATCAATATTTATTGTTTTTGATCATATTATTATATTAATCCGCCATATGCTTCGAACTCATGCGTAATACATATATCCATATATATCTTAAGAGAAAGAAGTATCAAAAAATACGTCTCTCTGTCTAACCCCCCGCGGACACTGTTTCTTATGCAGAAACGATAGCAATTGCCAGTCCATATCTATAAGATCTATGCGATCCTTAATGTCCATGTTTTTATGGACATGGAGGTGCTTCAAAATAAAGTTATAGCTAGAGACATTATAATTAGAGACTGGCCACGAAAAGGCAATTTTTGATTGGTCCGCCATCTTTTGGCTATTCCCACTTATTTTCAAATACATTAACTACATTAATCTTAAATTGTAATATTATAATTTAAAAACATAAACGTTTTAAAGGTAATAAAATGTGTAATAAATATTTATACAACTTTATTTTACATAATTATATTACCAATTTATTAATATATATCCTTTAATTTTAACGATTTTAAATTTATTTATTTATTTTTTTGCTATTTATCTTTTTCAACACAAGAGCAAAAATTAATATAATACTATTGTACTACCGTTACACTATAATATTTTTAACTTTTTGATACACAATTGTCATAACAATCCTCTGTGAAATCAATACAATGACAGCTATTCATAAAGTTAGCGCAACGAGAGAATCCATCGCGGGAAAGCATCAACAATAAATTTCGAGGAAATTTTGAAAGATGCAAGTATTGATGTTATGCCTTTTTTAGAAAGGATTATTATACATATTTATTATTATTATAAACAAATTTTATTAGAATATAAAATAAAATTTAAGTAAAAAAATAAACATCCATCCATTTTTTATATTGATTTATCACAATTAATTAATTTATGACTATATTTTGCAATTTTGGTATCTCTATTATTTAATAATATATTGTCACGCTTTCCACGTGTTTAATACACATGCAATACACTTAAATCAATGCGTGTTTAATATACATGCGATACACTTAAATCAATGCAAATGCAAAGTAAAAAACAGTTATTAATTAGAGTGAGATGGTGCATATTTCTTTCTTTCTCATAGGATTTAGCCAAAACATGGCGGATCAGAGTTTCTGATTGGCGAATCAGAGTCGTAACCAGTCTCTGATTATAGTGGGTGCTTTCCAACAAGGAGAATTTGATGTTACACAGTGTGACACAGAGAGACACTATAAGACACAGTTATAGAGTTTAATTGGAACATAAGTTACTAAACACTCTCACTAGAGAGCGTAAAAGACGTAGGAGAAGACCATCACACATAAACATGAGCGCATTTTTTTCGTTTTTTTATCATCCATTATTGCCAGTGCATTTTGAAGAATTATTGATACATACTGAAATAAATTTAAGTAAATTATATGTATTGATTATTTTATTCCTGGCTACAAGCTTTATTTTATATTTGTAAAATAACTATGATCTTTTCGATTTGAAATTACATGGAATCTCATTCATTTCAGGTAAGTATAATTCCTTTTCTCCTTCAAGGAAAACTTCTTTTCCTTTGAAACAAGCATGATGCTTAATATCATCTAATGTAGGAATAATTTCTTTATAATACCGACAAAAGAACATATCTGCAATAAAACTTAATCCAATAGAATATGTACTAATAATGGATCATCAACAAATACGTAATGTTTTTAAGCTTATATAGTTCTTTAAATAAAAAAAAAAACTGAATATTGATTATCTAAGAATTCCGGATTCGGTACTACGTTATTCGAACGCGACGAAGACATTTTTTTGCAAATAAAGAATGCGTTCCGTTTCTCACATGATGCGCATGATGTATCATTTATCCTTATCACTATACATTAAACAAGGATAAATGATGCATTATGCGTATCATGCAAAAAACGGAACGCATCCAAAATGACAATAATGACCGGAATGTATATTAGTACCACACTTAAAAAAAATAATTTTGCTCGATATGTTGGCGTTATTGACGTCCGACACGGCCAAACTTAGGATCGAGCTGTGTTTCGCAGTGTCGTTCTGTGTCTCTCTGTGTCATAGATGGAAAGCACTAGTGTAGACACTGTGTTACACGGTGTCGTCTGTGTACGTTGTTGGAAAGCACCCAGTGTCTCTAATTACAGCTAAATCGCGGGCATGGTCAGGGTTCTCTCTGTCCATATATCCGTGTGTTAACACACATGCATTACGAATGTATGCAGGGCCGAGGCATCAGACAACGTCGAAAAACGTTCTAAACCAGCTTATAGATAGATAAAAATAATTGAGGTGGCACTAATCATTCACAGCGCTTGCACAGTGGAAAAATTGTGGTCAATTGGGACGTGGTCAAACGGGACGCTCCCAAATAATTGCATTTATAGAGTAAATTTTTACTGGTTTATAGCGAAGTTACGTTGAAATAATAAATGAAGATCTAGTAAATTTAAATCCCATTTCACATATTCGGACATAATCCGAGCAAATCAATCAATTATAGATATTTAACATATGATTGCTCTTTTCCTTAGTAAAAATTTGTAAAACATCATTTCACTTTACGTTGAAATGTTACTCGATTAACACTGTTTTTATTTGTCTCTTTCATGAAATATATCTGTCTTGTCTTTTAAATGTAAGACTGAAAACTTCCTGGAAAAAATCCGTGTAGCTATAACGAAATCTCAAATGAAGAGTAAGAGAATTCATTGACAAACATAAATCGTACGTGTGAGTATCAATGCATTAAGATAAACGTTGCGATTAATTATGAGAAGTAAACGCCACATAATAAGACAGTTTTTACTGATTTTTTTTAAAGGCTAACCACTTCTTAATTATTCAAAGAGAATCAATGCGCGATTCAAGTTTTGAATAAAATAATCATTAGTCTTTAAAATATTGCAATATATGTTTCAAAATCGAAGAGATAAAATTTGATTGTCTCTACATTCGGCGTTTTATTAATAAGACATTTAGATCGAAGTAAAATCTGCAAAAAGAATAATTCTTTCTCCATTCGCTCTTATAGAACCTCACGAAAAATCTCGTGTATTCTCGTTACTTTGAAAATCATAATCATCGTTTTATTATGACAAAATGCGTGCGTCTACAAATTCCGATATTAAAGAAAAAGAGAAAAATAGAAACTGTTCTCTGCTTTACGCTCGAATTCTGACAATAAGGATTTGATGAAAGTCTCTAAAGAAACGTGTAATGCCAACGTATGTACAGTCACGCGCAAAGCAATTTCGTAAAATGACGTGTCTCGCATTATTTTTTGCAGAGTATCAATAATCACTTTTATCAACTTTCTGCAACCATTTCTATTTAAAAACAATGTAATATAATTATAATTATAATAAATATAATTAAAAGAATAACCCATATTGAATTAATGACAGAACTGATAATTTTTTTTATCTATCCCTTATTTAAGAGTAATATTTTTCAATCTTCGCAATTATTAATGAAAATTTAATTAATAAAAGTCTGTAAAAATTAATAAAAAGCACATCATCCCTGGCGAAAATAAGGTGTAAATAAAGAGTTGAGCGTAAGCCGAATGTAACTGAAGAGTGACAGAAGTGTAAACAAATCTTCTAGGAAGCGTAGATTGGAACAATGGCTCATAAAAGAAGCATTAAAACGCTTCGTAAACGTTTTACATTTCTTTTACGTTTCGCTGTTCCAATCTACGCTCCCTAGAAACTTTGTTTACACTTCTGTCACTCGTCTTTTATATTCGACTTATGCTGAACTCTTTATTTCCGCCTTATTTTCACCAGGGATCCTGTAGAAGAACATTTCGCTACGCTTCTAACTATCATGAATGTGCGAAATGCTGGGCATTCTTCGCGTGCGGATGCACATTTATTCATCTCTATTATTTTCCAATTATTACGAAAATTGCAAAACAAAGTAGAGAACTTTTCGGTTTAATCTATTCTATCTGCCCATGATTACGAGATACCTCCTCGTGTCCTAAAATTTATCGAAATTCATTGTTTCGATAAATAAAATAAATCTATGACACAATGACATAATTGTCGCAATTATTCGTCGG
Organism: Pogonomyrmex californicus; assembly: GCA_024349325.1. Classification (NCBI taxonomy): domain Eukaryota; kingdom Metazoa; phylum Arthropoda; class Insecta; order Hymenoptera; family Formicidae; genus Pogonomyrmex; species Pogonomyrmex californicus. The sequence goes on from JAECZD010000031.1 coordinate 1,182,689, forward strand.
CTGCGTAACGTTTGATTAATCGAGTGTTTGCGAATTTTTGCGAGCAGATGCATCCAAAAAGTGGAAAATGATTAAAAGCGTAATAATAATAGGCAAGAACATATATTTTCGCCGACTATCCGCCATGATATGCTTTCTTTACAACATAATAAACGCCAATTTCTTCAACATTTGCCGTTATAACGCTTCCGCGCATAAATACAAAAAGTCAAGCTTAGATTCATCAATGATGTTTTTTTTGTTTTTTTTTATCCTCGTGTATTAGCCAAATTATCTTTTTAGCCGATAGGGATGTAATTGTAATCCTCATACGCGGAGTTTTCTCGAAATGCTTGTTTGACGTTTGGCAAAAGATGTCTGAAAAAGTAACTCATAAAAAAGTAACTCGAATTAACCAAAAAGCAATTTCTCGACAAAGTAAATACACAAATTCCCTCTTATTTTGGCATGCTTTTCACAATTTTTGGTTACACGTGGAGCAGAACAGTGCGCATTATATCTTATTAATCGTGTGGAAACAAAAAAGATTATGCTACAGAATAATAAACGATGTCTCTGATGGGTGACAGTACATTTAACTTGATTTATTTCACACAAAATATACAAGACACGGGTTGCAAGCAAAAGCTCTGAGACTGAATGGATTATCATAAAACGCAACAAAAAAATTTGGAAAAAATTCGTGACTGCCAAGATTTTAAAGATAATTCCCAGCTGATGGATGATTCTTGTATAAATACAGTTTCTCTCTCATCATAGTTCACGATCTACACAGCTCTTTAGACGAGTACGCGCATTTCTTTGGACATGGATGCCGACATTCCAATTTTAAACCCGGAAAAATCAGAAATTTTAAGGGATAAGAAAACGAGGATAGGAAAACGGCTGAAATTTGTCAGTATCGCCCAGAAACGAAAAAAAAAAATGTTAATAAATGTGTATTGAACAACTCTATAAAACAACATTTTTCGATTCTTCACTGGACTAGAGGTGCCTCATCTCGAGCTCAATAGGGGTCATTTCTGAACAAGATAAACCAGGCACGCATCTTTTTCGCAATTTCGTTTTATTATAATTCGTTCAGCGCTCCGCAACTTTTTGGACACATCCTGTATATTATAAACTTGAACTTGTTCGGGTATTGCACCTGATGAAGAACTTGTATCGCGTCCATACTTGATTAATGTTACGCAACCCTTTGCGTCTGATAATGCATAATCGATCACGTGACTTTTCAATACGCCCGCCGTTGTAAATTGTAACGCAAACGAAAGAAATTTTGAGTAGAAACTTTACGCACTTAGACAAATATATCTTTTCTCTCTTTCTTTTTCTTGCTTAATTAAGGCACCAGTGTACCTAATTTATTGATAGCTTGAAGAAATCGCATTGCTTTCTACAGTTGCGCGACAGAGTGTAACAGTCTTGTGAAATACTTGAAGAACAGTAAACGTCTTAGAGATCTTGACAATTATTAGAATCTTGTTTATATTTCTATCTTTGAACGCTATTTGCATATCTTCTTATAAGTTCTCTTATAAGAACTTTCATCCTTGTGTCCATCTTTTTATTTTGCTCTTTTTTTCCCTTCTAATAGAATTTAGAACTAACTTGTGTATTGGGCCCGTGTTTTTTTCGGATTGAGCTCGGAATGCGATAGAAAAGTAAAAAAAGATACGATTAATTTTTGACGCGTAATGCATAAAATAACGCGCAAGTGAAACGAGCGTTATTATGTATTTTTGAACACTCAAAAGATGAGAAGTCGAGGGCCGCATCGACATCTATTTTTATTATTGTGTAAAAATAATGCAGCGTTTGTGTCACGATATATCTATTATTCCATATCTACGTAATATTTATATCTCACACAATTAACAACTTATCTCGCGTACGGTGCGATTACAAAATTAATCTCTGACGCCTTTACTTTGACATCATAATTTAACATTGATTTCATTTTTTCCTAATGAACTCTCAGTTTCTTTATCGTCACAATGACAATGACGGAGATTGATGATGATGATAAAGATAATATGTAATGATGATGATGATGATGATGATGATGATGATGATGATGACGATGACGATGGTGATGATAATGGTGATTATGATGATGAAGATGAAGAAAATATCAATAATTATGTGGAAAAATGATAGTGGAGAGGAGAGAATTGAGGAATAAAAGCATAAATAATACTAATAATTGACATAATACTAATAACAATAATAATATTAATAAAAAATAATATTAATATTATATATAAATTATAATATTAATAATAATAATAATAATAATAATAATAATAATAATAGTAGTAGTGGTGGTAGTGGTGGTGATAGTAGCAGTAGCAGTAGCAGTAGTAGTAGTAGAAGTAGTAGTAGTAGTAGTAGTAGTAGTAGTAGTAGTAGTAGTAGTAGTAGTAGTAGTAGTAGTAATACGCGATGATGTTGATGCTAATAACGATGATGATAGTACGAAGAATGCCCTCCTCTCCACCCCTCTCCAACCTTTCCTCTCTTTCTTTCTTTCTTTATTCACCACGCGGTTGCACAGTTATATGATTAGCGAGATAATGATTACATATATTAACAGGAATGAGATAATGATAAAGAAGGATGGCGGTATAATGCGTCGGCGTAAATAGAAATGAAGAATGTAATCAAAAATCGCAATAGAAATCGTTAATTTTAATAGACCAATCGATTGTTTTTTAATTATTTGCAAATTTTTCTCACAATTCTTTTCTCGAGGGAGCAGGGAAAAGGAAAGGGAAGAAGAGAGAGGATAATAATAGAATAAATTGATAAAATCACTAATCGATAATAACATAAGGCAATATGTTGAGGATTTCGCCCTGGTAACTGGGCTTTGCTAGCATCTGATGCCACTCCCGAAATTCCACATTGTCTGTTTGGCTGTTATACACACTTTTTACACTATCCACGTTCAATAATCCGGACGACACTTGGTTTCCTCCGTCTCTGGCGTTCGAGCGTTCATCATCATCGGAACACGCGATCGCTGTCAACAAATTCGGTTGGAAGTTTCCGTTAAGTCCTTCGATGTACTGTGTGTGCAACCTCTCAAGATCTTCTGCGGTAACATCCCGCGGTGGCGGACAATATTCGGAATCGTTCCGCTCCTCGTGCTCACCCCAGTCTATCGTGTTGGGATCTAAGGGCGGTAACTTGGCCAATATCTCTTCGACTGTAAGGTCCCGTTGCAACGGTGATCGACACGTTGATGTCTCAGTGCTTTCCGATAACCTATCGTCTTCGCGTAGCCTGTCCTGGCATGATTCAGGCGAGGGCTCGCGACAATTCTCGGCAGATCTCAACCGAGCCGAAAATTTTTGTGTCCTGCCAGTAGACGACGACGACGACGACATCTCCAAGGAGGCCAGATTGCTCCTAAGGAGATTCTGGGAATTCTTTTGGCTTGAGCAACGCAGATACTTGGACATTTGCTCGCTGTTGCTGCCTCGTAAAACATCTTCCATGCTGGGCGGTTCCGCGATGCTTTGACTAGGTAGGGCATTGATGCTGCCAATTGCGGGGCTACAATTGCTTCCACGCGCCTGCAAATCAGCTAGCAACTCCTGGGTGGTCTTGAGCTTCGGATTCCTCGAGATACTGGCCAACTTCTCTTTCACACTGTCCTCTAGGAACGATTGTCGCTTCGCGAACTTACTACCCTTTTTTCGGCCGCGTTTTTTTGGACCCGAATCCTCATTCGTGGCTTCGAGAGAAGTTTCCGCGAAACGATCAGAAGAGATTCGTTCCTTCAGTGTAGGGCTAGGCACTTGCGAATTTAAATTACCACTTATGTTCTCGCCGTTGAGCCGCTGTTTCTTGACTTCCTCTACCATCGACTCGGTTCCACGTGGCGATTGATAGTATTGACATTGGTCCTTGCTATTCTCTTCTTTCCGTAGTCGTTTATTGGAACTGTGTGTACGGGGCACTGCTTCCATTGTGTGATTCTGACTCGAGGAACTAAGCACTGGAGAGGCGTTTCTCGAGCAGGAACTTATCCTGTGATTACTGGTCGGTGTAATTGACTGCTTGTTGTTTGAAGACGCATTTGGAGAGCGTGAATGATCGCTGTGCACGGACAGCGCCGGACTAAGCACCTATAATAAATTTATAATATTTTGTATCATCAACAGTGTCTCATCTTATCAAAATGTATATTTTAAATATATCAAAAATAATTTTTATATTTTATATATTAACTATAAGTACTTAAATTATCATATCTGCCGCTATGATATTCAAAGTAAAGTGTAATTTACAATTCAACTCATAAAGTAATGAATATTAAAATATATTTTTACAGCAAATGATTGTTTCCAATAAAGTGTATTGTGCAAAATGCCTTTTATAATCACGTACGCACGCACTATATAAAAGATTATTTCTTCCTAAACTTATCAGCAATTGTATTCTTGTTCAAAATGTGATCTCTGTTCCTCTTTGGTTCAATTTATATAAAAGAGATAAGAAGATTTCATTACTGCCTCGTTTGCCCTAATAGGCAACTTGTTTGACAAATTGAAACTTACTCTAAGGGGAGTAGTATCTTTCAATAAAGGACTGTGAGGTTTAAGAACTCGTAATGCAGGACTTTGTGGTTTAAAATTTCTCGGAGCCACTTCCTTCGCACCATTGAAAGCCGGTGGTGCCGTGTCAGCCAAGGTAGGCGTAGAGTGTACCGTTGGTAAAACCATGTCTCGCCAGCGGCGTACCAAATCTTTCGCACGCTTGGCCAAGGCTTCATTACTCGTCTTTCGACGAAGTTCGTTGATGTGTTTTCCAAGTCTCGTAACCTAGTAAAAATAGTATATAAACAATAATTATATAATATCATTACACTCTTTTAGCATTATAATAATTAAAAATTTTCTGTTAATACATAAATATCAATAAATTTAATAATTGAAATATGATAGCTCTTTTTATTAAAAATTTGTGTGCATGCTTATCTAATATTTGTGAATACATCTTAACATTAATATAAATAAAAAATATATAAATTCTTATAATAAACTATATAAAGTATTGATTATTTAAATATTTAATTAAGATAATTATTTTGCACATACACACAACATGCATTTAATATTCAGATTTATAATCTTGATGAATTGAATATTTATTTGTATTTAATAAAAAGTTACAATTTATTAATGTAAAAAATATTGGCGAGTGCTAGTTAAAACTGTAACATAAATGTTACATTTTTGTTGAAAGACATTGTTAAAATTGCACTTACATCAGCAAATTTGGAAAGTTCAATTTCATATAAAACTAATTATACATCGTATACAATATTATCTAATAATTAAATCATTGTCATAAATTTAACGCACTTTTTTATATATAATTCAATAATATTTTATCCTATAAAACCAAAATAAAATAATAAAATAATAATTTTTTTATTCATCATAGTTTTTGTTGTGCAGTTTTGTATTTGCATTTGATAATATTTGTAAGTGTATATATTTTTTTAGTATATATATATATATATAAAACATAGAAAATATATCCTAGAATTTATATAACATAGTAAAATATATGTAGTAGTATTAAAAATAGTTAATAATGTATTCAATCGTTATATATACCTCCAGCACTTCTTTAGTAACTGTTGTCTTTTCCAATGCCGAAATGACATCGACAACAGCTCGCATATCGATGACCTGAAATGAAGATAAGTACAACTTTTAGCATATGTTTATTCCAATTATAAATATTTGATAATTATTATTAGATTTCAACATGTATAAAATGATACTTTTCGAAGAAAGATTTCACATAAAATTTTATTTCAACGCAGGTGTGTGTGTGTGTGTGTGTGTGTGTATTCCATCTTTTTCTCTCTCTTTCTCTTTCTTATCACACACATAATATATGTATGTGATACACATACATACATGTACAAATACACACAATGCCACCACATATTATATATATATATATATATATATATATATATATATATATATATAATTTTTTTGTCGAAGAATTTATAATATTACAAATCACAGTTTCGAATCTATCAGCTTCAAGAAAATATGTGTGTGTATGCGTCATGTATACATATCTGTATACATATGTGTATATATATATATGTATACACACATATATATATATATATACATATGTGTGTATACATATGTGTGTATACATATATATATACACATATGTATACAGATATGTATACATGACGCATACACACACATATTTTCTTGAAGCTGATAGATTCGAAGCTGTGATTTGTAATATTATAAATTCTTCGACAAAAAAAAAATTGAACTGATTAAATGTTTCCAATAAAATGGGAATTGTGTCAAATTGTCAAACAATATAAAATATTTCTAAATATTTTTATTTATCTATATTTTATAAAAATCAACTCTTTGACAGCGATCACCCAGGGAATCGACCGAATGCACTTTGCGTGCAATGTGCGCGAGGTGGTTCAATTCGCGCAAAAATATTATACGCACGTGTCTGTCACGGAAGCACAGAACTCTCAATTTTTGTCGAATCTACGCGCAGCATGGCTGTCTCCGTCCAGAGATGGATAACGATTACCATCTGGCGGAAACCTCACAGTGCATCTCAGCCCTAAGCTACCAACTATTTGCTTCTCTCGAGAGGAATAGAAATGACATGAATTTTGAATAATTGAATTTTAGGCAAAACGACACGAGCATCGTGTAGAGAGTAAGGCGATATGCGTTCGCACGATCGACAAATCGACAGTCGCGATTTGCCAAATTTCGATCCCATGATATAACGAAGGCGAGAAAAAAACGTCATACGTCATACGTCATACGAAGCGCGAACGTATGTGAGAAAAGATACTATAGCGCTCGGGCAATCGTATTGCCTTATGCCGAAGCGCACCATCATCTAGATTGAGGTTATGTAGCCAGGTAACCGAAAATGCGCGCTACACGCACGTTACGTTACGTTACTCCCGATTCAACCGATATCCTTTTCTCTCCTACTCGCCGTACTCTTCTCTCTTACACATTCGCTCGGTGTGTGCGCGCGCGAGCGAGTGAACGAGAGGGCGAGTCGAGCGGACAGGCCATTCGTAGCGCGCTTAAATCGTCTTTGCATCTTTGTCGCACGTATTGTGGTGTGTCGTGGCGAAGAGAGGATGAGAAGACGAGAGGATCAGTGTCGCGCGGTACTGCAGCGTGCGACGGTGACGACCACGGCGGCGGCGACAGCAGTGGCAGTGGCAGTGGCAGTGGCGGTAGCAGCGACGGCGGCGGCGGCACTCGTCTCACACACCACTCACACACTCGTAATTCACAGCAATCGCGCGCCGCAGCCGCGACCGCGACCGCGACCGCGCTACGCTACCACGTATACACATAGAGAGGAGACACATACACACACACACACACACACACACACACACACACACACACACACACACACACACACACACACACACACACACATGCATCCGCTGTCACTCTAGCGGGCACTCTCGCGCACGTCACTGGTACAGGCAGCAACACGGCGCACGGGGGATCGAGAGTGGCCCGATAGCCGTTTGCGCGTGCGGACACGGAGACGGCGCGGTGTATCTTGCCGTGATACACCACACTCCGCCTTTACTTACATTGTATTCCTTGTCAAGGGATTTCAACAATTTTTCGGTGAGCTCGCTGCAATATCTCTGCATCGGGGTATCGCGCATGAGGGCCCACGACGGGGGGATGTATTCTATTAGGTTAAACGAAAAAATAGAGTCCAGGCTCCACGCGGATATTACAGACTTAGTCGCGATGCGCGAGACACGAGGGAGACTCGCAATGGCGACTGCCGAACTGTGCGCTCCACCGTCGTTCGCATGCCCTCCCTGCCTCCCGAGTGCCTCCTAGTCGCTGCCCATGCATCGTTCCTACCCCCACCGTCGTCGGAACGAGGCGCCACTAGCGACGCTCGTGGCCGACCGGAGATCGTCGATTCTGGCCGAACGCTCTCTCTCTCTCTCTCTCTCTCTCTCTCTCTCTCTCTCTCTCTCTCTCTCCTCGCCTCGCGACCTTTCTTCCTCTCTCTTTGCCCGCACGGTTCACGGTGCCATCCTCGAGCCGAGACATGTTTCCTCCTTCCCCTCAACCTGTCCCGTCCGTCCCGTCCCGTCCCCTCCGCGTCTCACTCCCGTTGACACTTTCGGTCGTGTTCGCGTCAGTTCGCACTCGGTGCCACTCGGTGCGTTTGGCGCTGCTCGATGCGACGGCGCACGAACGGATGAAGCGTTGGTTGTGTAGCGTATCACAGAGTAGCAACGGTTTCGAATAAATTGCACCAAGAATTTCGAGTTTGTTACGCATCGCCTCACACGCGATTTAGCCCCATATGTGACCATCGCTAAAACTAGATATATACTATTGTGTCAAATATAGAGGATCGTATGATACGAGTGTTGAACTCGATAATACCGGAGATATAACGCATTTGATTCAAACATCGACATATCTCTATTTTATATATTTTTAAACACCGAGGGTATTGATGACTCATCATATCCAACGTCGATGAGAAATGTATGCTTCTTTGGAATTATGGCCCACTGATGTTCACGCCGATGGAGTGACCAATGAATGTAGGGTAAGATGTTCGAAATTATCAGACTGTTTCACATCGATATCCTGTTATCTGCAGAGAGAAATATCGGGCCGAACGTATAAAAATTGCACGCTTTCGATATTTTATAGTCAACGTAGGTTTTGTTCTGGATAGAATTTTTCAAGTAAAGTTTTCGAGTAAATTTTCTTTGTCTAATCAATCTTTCTAGATATTTTGCACATGTAAATATCTCAAATAAGGCCAACAGAAATTAAATATTTGATAAAATACCTTATATTTTATTCTCAAAAATATTTCATGTTTGACAATCATCGCGATACTTCCGTACTTTTGGTATTACCAGAATAGCTTTATACAAAAATTTATGTTAATTGTAATGCGTCCGCTCGAAATTTGTCTTAAATGCTTCATTTTTCTTCATAACGTACTAATATTAATGCAATCAAAATGTTTCAAGTATTACACCCTACATCCGTGATTCCTTCTCTTCCCCTTTGTAATTATCTATTACAACGAAACTAATACATCGGGATCATACATAGACGTAGAGATGTCGAGTGATAAATAGCTAATAGATAAAACCGATCAAGCGAGAAACTTGCAAGTTTAACTTCCGCTCTCGTCGTCTCTATCATCTTAACAGAAATCTAATTGTCTCTATTATCTACAAAACAAGAACCAACAAATACTATATAGAAGATTAAATAAATAAGTCATATCTTCCAGAGGACGGAAATCTCCAAGTAACAATAGAAAAATGAAATGTAAAAGTCCAAATACTAAGTGTGCGTCAGAATAGGGAGAGAGGGGCGAAAAGAGTTGTGTGCATTGTGGCATAGTAGGAAAAGGTTGCAAGAGCGAGAATCGAAATATTCGCGTAAACAGTCTGCTTTAATAGTCGATAAGCCAGTGTGATTTAACAGATCTGTACTCTTTTATAAAATTTTCAAATTGCAACTTCTAAATTTTTTACATTTTAGTATATAGTTTATTTTTTACATTATAGTATATAGTTTATTTTTTACATTTTTACAGTTTACGGGAAGCACGCATTTTGCAGGAATGCTTTCATGAATCTGTTTTCCAAAACGCATCAAGCAAAGACTAGTGTAATCTTGTGGCCATGATTCGAGTTGTTTAAATAAAAGCTTGTCCATAATATAATCGAATGATGGAGAATGGATAGATTTATATGCGCAAGTTATGTTATTAGCAGTCTTCAATGAAATTAAACACAACAGGAACATACATACGCAATACACAGACGAGTTAGGGCCATGGCACACGAGAAAATTTAAGCAATAAAGCGGTAAGCGAATTAGCCAATTACAGTCGAGAGTGTAAGACAGTATGAGCAGTAGCAAATCCGTAACGTTGATTTCCTTACTGCTTAAGTTTTATTACTTAAGTTTTTTTGTGTGTCCCGGTTCTTATAGTCATAAGTAAGACACTTACTATTCCTATATTTATCCCTGCTTTTTATTTATTAATAAGTCCCGATCTACAATAGATAATTTAAGCCTTAAACCATAAGAAATTGACCAATCATAGGATTGTATTCATAGTTGAGTTTCAAATTAACACATAGCGCAATCTTGATCGAAGTCAGCTTTATTCAATTTGGATTTCAATTCAGATTTCATAGTTAGATTTCATAGTTATAAAATAAGATAATCTTCGTGAAGAAGATTTTGCTCAAACAAATCTTATTTAATTTAAGATCGACTTAACGAAGGTGTACTTAAAATTATACTTATTCTCGATTCGATAGTTTTTGTAATATTTCCGATGTATTCTCCGATGAGAATATTATGAATTCTTTTTCCACTATCCCTAAATGGATTTCCGAATTTGAAACTGCGTTCCAATATTCATTACCAGTACTGAAAATATATAGTTCATGTCACGTATATTATAGATTTTCAGTGCTGGCAGTGAATATTGGAACACAGCCTGAATATTGTGGATTGTTCATGGTTGTAAAAGAAAGAAGAAACACGTTGTATGTTTTAAGTAACACGTTGTTTTGTTTTAAAAATTCTATTTTTAAAAATAAGCAAGTAAGTAAAAGATTATTGAAAAATAATTATATTGCGTAACAATTATTTATTTGAAAAATTACAAGTAACAAAACATTTTTATAAAATATCATGCAAGGAAAAACCTAACTTCACTAAGAACAAGCATTATACATTATTTGAAAAGAATTTCTGTAAATACTTAACGATTATAAACATATAATTGAAATTAAAAAAAAAACGATAGCGCAACGTTAAAAGATAAAGATTTTGCATGAAATGAAATATGTAATAAATATAACTAGTATACCTTAATTTCTCAAGAGGTAAAAACAATACAAATATATATATATATATATTTATATTTATATAACATTACAAATAGACATAAATTATATATTATATATAACAAATTATATATAAAATTTTGTTATAACAGAGGACTACAATTTAATTAAAAAAATTGTGGATTAATCTAAAACAGTCTCAGAGAGAAGCACTGATGAAGGAAAAGCAATCATGTTTGGCAACTGGTGAAGAACTCTCATAAGTAAAAGTGGATATTGATCCTGATATTGCTAATATAGCATCACATCTTATAAAGACTGCATCTGTTTCATTGACATCTAATATGTCTGAATAATTATTATATAATGCTATTATATCTAATGCAGAAATTAATGGTATGTATTAATGTATTCTATAAGAATAATTCTATTTATTAAATTTTTGTAATATTTTTTTTAATTATTTTTATTATTTTTATTTTTAATATTTAAAAATTAATATTAAAATTTTTTAAATATTAATATTTAATTTAATAATAAATTAATATACTTTCTTTTTATATAATAAATATATTTCCGTTAAACGAGATTTTGTGTTTGAAATGATATCTACCGACAACAATCAAAATGTAAAGTCATTAGAATCGAACAATAAAGATTGTATCACATTCAGCAATACAGAAACTTTGCAAGGTACTTATTGTTTATATATTTGTGTTGTATGCCGACATAATATTTTGTATTACAAAAATATAAGTAAATACTATACATATGAATAATATATGTACACATATACACACACACACACACACACACACACACACACACATACACACACCATACACACACAAAATAAATGTACACACACATAATACATGTATTTGCTTTACAGAAATATTCGAAAAAGGAAACGGAAAAGGATGACACTAACCATTTTATCTAGTGGAGAGGAACAACAAACTGATGTACAAAAAGAACAATCATTGAACGATAAAATGAATGATAAAAAAGATCTAAAAAAGATGCATTCTTTGAAATGAAAAAGAAATGTACTAGATGAAGATCAATTGTTGGAAGATACATTACATGCGGAACGTATAAGACGAGTAATGGATCAAGAACAATAACTAGTACATATTAAAAAAAACATAAAAAGAATATGAGCAATATGAAGGAAATTCATTTAAAAGAAATTAACAATTTAGAAATGCAACACTTGAAAGAGATGCAAGTTTTAGAAATAGAAATAAAAAGAGCACAACTCAGAGCAATTGAATCGAAAAATGATAAAGATGTTTATACTAAACTAGATTGCTAACATGTCATTATCGAGATGCGTGGCTTGCATCCGATAGGATTTCCGGTGTATGCGAGAAAATGACCGCTGCCATCACATATTTAAAATAGTTATTGCGTGTGATATTCAACAAAGTTTTGTAATAATTATTGTTTCACTCAAACTGTGTAAATTACAAAAATAATATTTATTTTAATTGTTAAATAATCAAAAGGCCCATTTAATTGTGATAAATAATATTTAAAAAACACATTAAACTTAACATATAATAAAATTATATGTCACGCTAACATTATATATATATATATATATATATATATATATATTTATTTATTTATTTATAATATAAAAAAAACATAAAGCTATGAACAATTGTTGTCATGAAGAGTACAGAACATAAAAGAGTTTGCAGAACATAAAAAAATTTCAACATAATAAAAAGGAAAATAAAAAAGAAGTAAAATATAAAAAAAAATAAAAATTACAAAAATTTAAAAAGTTAATTATAAAATAAAATGAGTTTGGTCAATCGATGACGTTGACTAATTAGAGTAATTTTCTTATTCAATTTATTCGAGTATGAAAACATTCTTATTGTTAAATATTGTCTACATATCGTTAAATATTGTCTACATATAGTTATTAGTTGAACACGGTGTGGAGTATCTATTCCAATTTCTAATTCGTCGAAACATCTAGTATCTAATAGAAATACATTTGTATTTAATACAAATTTTCTTATTACTCTAGTAACAATTTTATTCTATATATCGCTTTTTAGAATCTTCGGCTGTCTTTTGTTAAAAAGAAAAATTCCAATATTTTGAAGTCATATTTTTTCAAATAGTCTTCTCTTTTAAATAAAAATCTAAAATATTAAAAATTTCGTTTTCACCAATCTGTAAAATGCATTGCATTAATCACTATTTACATTTCATGGAATTATTAATATTTATTATATATATAAATGTAAAACTTACTTAAATAGATTAATATCTTTTTTTTTTATTACGACACTTTTTGATGCAACAAGATGTTGACATTTTTATAGAAATTTAATAGCCATACATACAGTGATGCTGTAAGATTCAAACAAGTATCACGTCACATACACAGGACTGCTGCCATTTTCTCGCATACAACCGGAAAACGTATGTGACGCAAGTCCAAAGCCCTAGTTAGTAATCTAGTTTAAGCCTAGTTTACAATGACATAACATAAGTATACAGCATAGTTATATTGTGACGTAAGATTGTTAAGCATAAGAAATGAAAATAATTTATTTAAGTAAGTTCTTGTAACTACGCCTTACAGCCTTAAGGCTATATCAGACTAACGGTTGCGTGGCTACGGTTATCGGTTGATGATTGTATTTCAGCCAATCATAATGTAGCAGATCCTGGTTATGGTCAATGTGATTGATAATAATAGAATTGTCAACCGGCAACTGTAGCTGAGCAACCGCTAATCTGATATGACCTTTATAGCCTTATGTTATGTCATTGTAAACTAGGCTTAAGAAATGAAAATAATTCATTTAACTAGGTTCTTACAACCACGCCTTACAGCCTTATAGCCTTATGTTATGTCAGACTAGGTTTTAGTATAGACATGGGGTCTATAACAATGAATAGATTAAATAAGAAATTAATACTATAGTATTATAGTATATACTATAGTATTACTTAATATTGTAATATTACTTAATAGGACCTGAAAGTCTGTAGAAATTAATTTTTGATAAAGATTAGAAGATATAAAGATACAAAATCTTCCGCCATGTTTGCAGATATCGAGTCTCATTGCAGATATCGAACTTGTGATCTAACCCGACTTGACTTGGTGTCGAGTCGAGTCAGCAAATTGAAAAATGTAAAATATATATAAATATGTTCAAAAAAAGCACCGTGTATCAGCGGTTTAATATGCTGCTATGTTCTATGCATTACATGCAATAGGCTTAATATAATGTACCATAATATAATGTACCACGCGTGTCTCATTTCTAATGTCCTAACTTATAAGTCGCTGTTCGCGACTTCTATCATTCAATGAAATCATAAGTTTCAGAAAGATTAAAAACGGGGCACGCAAAAAATTTTAAGTAGTAAAACTTAAGCAGTAAGGAAATCAACGTTACGGATTTGGATAATTATTTAGAATACCTCCATCACTTCCAATTTTGATAAATTTGAAGGCTCAATCGACGCGGTTTCGCTCAAGATAAAAGAATCTGGCAGAAAAACGTGGCGGTCTGCCTTGCAAATCAAGATATTAAGCATTAAAATTGACTACTTTTTTGATTAGGAAATCTGTTATAGCGACTCGATACAGTACTATTAGAGACACTATAATCAGAGACTGGCCACCAAAAAGCAACTTTTAATTGGTCCGCCATCTTTTGGCTATTCCCACTTATTTTCAAATACTTATTCTCAAATTAACTACATTAATTTTAAATTGTAAATATTATAATTTAAAAACAAAAGCGTTTTAAAGATAATAAAATGTGTATATTTGTACAACTTTATTTTACATAATTATATTACCAATTTATTAATATATATCCTTTAATTTTAACGATTTTAAATTTATTTATTTATTTTTTTGCTATTTATCTTTTTCAACACAAGAGCAAAAATTAATATAATATTATTATACTACTGTTACATTATAATATTTTTAACTTTTTGATACACAATTGTCAAAACGATCCTCCGTGAAATCAATACAATGACAGCTATTCACAAAGTTAGCGCAGTGAGAGAACCCATCGTGGAAAAGCGTCAACAATAAATTTCGAGGAAATTTTGAGAGATGCAAGTATCGATGTCTTTTTTTTTAGAAAAGATTATTATACATATTTATTATTATTATAAACAAACTTTATTACAATATAAAATAAAATTTAAGTAAAACAATGAACATCCACCCATTTTTTATATTGATTTATCACAATTAATTAATTTATGACTATATTTTGCAATTTTAGTATCTCTATTATTTAATAATATATTGTCACGTTTTTTCACGTGTTTAATACATATGCACAATACACTTAAATCAATACACATACAAAGTAAAAAATATCGCTATTGGTTAAAGTGAGATGGTGTATATTTCTTTCACTCTAACCAAAACGCGTTATTGGTTAGAGTGAGATGGTGTATATTTTTTTTCTCGTAAGATCTAGCCAAAACATGGAGGATCAGAGTCTCTGATTAGCGAATCGGAATGGTCAGTCTCTGATTGTAGTGTCTCTACAGCGCTATGTATATTTTAGCTACATGCGCCGTGCGCCTTTTATAAAATATATTTTATACGTAATATAAAATCTATACTTATATATAAATTTATATATGAACTTATATTTAAACTTATATACTTATATATAAAAAATAATTTTGTTTAGTTAATTTGAAAATAATCACTAAAGTGTTATTATAGTTGAAGTGCAAGATGCAATCTTTCGCCTTACTAAATTGATGAGTCTATCATATATTAAAATGATAGATCCTAAAAAGATTGGCAAAGACCTCTACACAAGGTTTGGGAGTGAAGACGTAATCTTTTGCCTTACTAAATTGATGAGGCTATCATATATTAATATGACAGGTTCTAGAAAGATTAGCAAAGACACTCCACCCCCCCCACACACACACACACATACACACACAAAGTTTTTCCAAGAGATCTTAAATATCGAACTTTATGATTGCAAAATGTAAAAAAATAATTGCGAATCATATATTAACGTAACGATTTGTTTTTTAAAATTGTAAAAAGATACATCGTTTTTAGATCAAGGATTTTTTATAAAAAAAATAAAACACTAATGTCAGTACACATAAAATATATGACAGTATAAAATATATAATTTATATGATATATAAAATCTATAGCGATGCATTTTGCATTTAAATAATATTTTTTGTAATAAAATCTAGATTTTTGAAAGAACAAACCTTAAGAATGTCTATTAGAAATTTTTTTATTATTCTTTTTTTTTTCATTAATTTTTAATTTTTGAGAGTTTCATTATTTTATATTAATTGTTATATTTTTGTTTATTTTCATATTTAAATTTTATTTAAAATTGCAATAAAAAGTTTGTTTATAATAATAATAAGTATGTAAATAATAAATGTAAATAAATAATGTTAATATAATATTTTAATTACTGTGAAAATATAAGATGGTATTAACTATTATTTTAACAAAGAGAATTATTTTTCTTTTATGTTATATTTCATTATTTTACTTTATTTGTACTATTTTATTTAATTATAAATAAATATATCATAACTATAAAATTAAAAATGAACAATAAATAAATTGTAATAAATTTAAAATTATTAAAATTAAAAAAATATATTAACAAATTGGTAATATAATTACGTAAAATAAAATTTTATAAATATATACATTTTATTACCTTTAAAACGCTTATTTTTTTAAATTATAATATTACAGTTTAAGATTAATGTAGTTAATGTATTTGAAAATAAGTGGGAATAGCCAAAAGATGGCGGATCAATCAAAAATGGCTTTTCGTGACCAGTTTCTTATTGTAATGTCTCTAGTCAAGACGATTCTCTGTGAAATCAATATATTGACAACTATTCACAAAGTTATTAATATATTTCCTTTAATTAATATATTTTCTTTAATTTTAATGATTTTAAATTTATTACTATTTATTTATTTATCTTTTTTATTTATCTTTTTTTTCGCTATTTATCTTTTTTAACACAAGAGCAAAAATTAATATAATACTGTTATATTACTGTTACACTATAATATTCTTAACTTTTTAATACACAATTGTCAAAAGGATCCTCTGTGAAATCAATACAATGACAACTCAAAAGTTCAAAAGTTAGCGCAATGAGTGAACTCCCCAAGTAGAACAAGAAATCATATAAAAGTCAAGATGATGTCAAAATGATGACAAAAATTTATTTTTCAATCATGATGAAGAATTGATGAAATTATGATTGTATCATGAAAAATGAAAATTCTTCATAAAAAAATGAGTTTTTGTCGTCATTTTGATTTTTATATGATTTCTTGTTTTACTTGGGCCATTGCGTAAAAGCGTCAACAATAAATTTCACAAACTTCACAAAGAAAGGAATCATTTGTTAGTACCCAATTTTTATGACCAATATTTTGCGACCATAAAGCTCAACGTTTCGGATCTCTCGAGAAAACTTTCATGACATGACCTTTCTTCGAAGAATTGTTACAAAATAGTACTGAACATTCACCCATTTTTGTATTGGTTTATCACAATTAATTAATTTATGATCATATTTTGCAATTTTAGTATCTCTATTATTCAATAATATATTATCACGCTTTCCACGTGTTTAATATGTACACACACATGTACAATACACTTAAATCAATGCACATGCAAAGTAAAAAATTCCGAGAATAATTTACAATCCTGAGAATGATTACAATATTGTAATCATATATCAATATTGTAATCGTTCTTCACCCAATTTTGACGACAATGTATTGACTAAATTGTATTGTCACCTAACGTATTTGAAAGATAAAATATAGAAGATAGAATTGATCTTAAAAGAGTCTCGACATTTTTGAATTAGATAAAATAATGCGGATATTTTGGAGACAGTCCATACGGTCAAATTGTAAAGACAGATCGGAGCCATGGATAGTTAATCTCAGAAAGAAATCCACGAATGTGTCAAACACAATTATCATCGCTGAAAAAGAGATGTTCCATTAAGGAGGAGGAATTTTTTGAAAAGGAGGGAGTATGCTTAGGAAGCCGGGGATAAGTTGAGGATAGAAAAATAGCTCTCGGGTAACAATTCCGTGTCACTTTGTTTATTAATCCCCTGAGATTGTTTTTTTAATGTTGATCATTTCGGAGACAATCCTTTTGTTACATGACGGTTTTTTGTCTAGAATCCTGATATTATCCCAATCAAATTCATGTTTAAAATTCATTCTATGATTCGAAAGCACAGATGGGGAGCCGGTAACTTTTTTAATATCACGGATATGTTCGTTTATTCTAGTTTTAAGTTGTCGTTTGGTTTGTCCGACATAGGTAGCCTCGCAATCCTTGCAATTAATTCTGTAATGACTTCCGGATGTATCATCGGATGTATCATCGGATCTAATAAATCTTTGCCCGTTTTAATGAATCTATTCAGAGGATTAACCGATAACCTAATTTCAAGTTGTATTTTTTGGTGATTGTTGTAAAATTTTCAGATATGCCCCTGACGTATAGAACAAGAAAGAATGGCATGCGGGGCACCGTAGAATCAACCGCGTCAGCAACCCCATATGCAACCCCAGAATTCAATTTTGTAAAATATTTGATTCTGTTATTAATAGTGATAAAAATAAAATCCAATAAATAGGAATTGTTGAGCAGAGTGGTGATCAATTCATTAAGATTTTTCTGAAACTGAGGGTAGGAAAATAAAAGAGTTCTGTCGATCATTCCGAAAATCACACCTCTTTTGTGGGCTATAGGGATGGGAGTGGAAATTTAAATATCTACCCGAATTCGTGGATTTCTTATAAAGATCAAAAATTAGTCCCTTGTCACTCGCAATCACACGAGTATCAAGAAAGCTGATACCATCATTATTCCCGATCTGTAAATTGCAATCTTTTATAGTACGCATTAAAATTCTTTAAGATATTGTCAAAAAATTCTGGGGGTGAAGCTAGCAAAATGTCATCGACGTATCTGACATAAAATGAAAGATCTATTGGAATCCTGGCAATAGCATCCTCCTCTAAGTTTTGCATAACGATGTCGGTTATGACTGGTGAAAGGGGAGAGCCCATAGGACTGCCAAAAATCTGTTTGTAGAATGAGTTGTTAAATTTAAAATAAGTCAAATCCAAAATCCAAGATATTGCATTAAGAAATTCATGTAAAGGAATGTTAGTGTGATTGGAAATAAAATCCCATCTTTTCTCAATATTTTTCAGTGCTAGGTCTGATGGAACATTCGTGAAAAGAGAGACCACATCCAATGATATCAGCTTATGATCAGAACATAAGTGTAAATCATTTAGCTTCTTAATCAAATAGAAACTGTTGCTGATATAACCGAGCGGTTTAGGGAAATAATGAGTGTAAAATAATGGGCTGTTAATCGATGAAACAATTACTCGCAGCGGAAATCCTGGTTTATGGATCTTTGGCAGTATGCTCTAGGAATAATCCCATCAGTGACTAACAGTTTTTTATAAAGAGTCGGAAGTAGGTATACTAGGCCGGTTCTAACTCAGGTCCTTCGAGGGGGGTGCGGGTGTGCGGGGGGGAACGGATGGTGCGGGGAAGAGGAGAGGGGGAAGTCAGGGGCGGCAATCCTTTGAACTGAGCCGCGGGGGGATAGTAGGATTCGGTGAAGATGATATAAACAAATAGATAAACAAATAGATAAACAAGAAGATAAATATATAGATAAACAAATAGAAAATTGCGACTCGAAGGACATGACGTCACGGGGGGGGGATAGTAGGATTCGGTGAAGATGATATAAACAAAAAGATAAACAAAGAGATAAACAAATAGATAAACAAGAAGATAAATATATAGATAAACAAATAGAAAATTGCGACTCGAAGGACATGACGTCACGGGGGAGGGGGGGGGTAGTGAAGAAAGACGAGGTGAGATAAACAAATAGGATAAGATAGCAAGGCGATATAAACAAAATGGGCGGCGAAGATGATATAAAAAATTGCGCGTGGACATGACGTCAGAGGGGGGGCACCGCGTCCACCGCCGCCGCCGCCGCCGCCGCCGCCGCCGAGTAAAAAAAATAAATATATCTCTCTCGTATTATCTCTTCCGTTGCGGCTCTCTCTCTTATGGCGAATGTTATTTTTCTAATTATTTTTATGGTGGGGAAGAAAGAAATGAAAGAAATACATATTTTTTTGCATATTATATATGTTTATATTTTTAAACAAATTGAATACATTTTTAAGTGTGAAAATTGTTTTATTCACATGTTTTGTTTCTTATACACTAAAAACTAAAGCTAACAGCTCGCAATCGACGAGTTGACGTCTATCGAAAATATCGCAATCGCGTTCGGCACTTCCTCGGGATCTGTTACAACAGACGCGATGTTGGAGAATCGCGTATATTTGGTATCGATCGTATCGACGAATCTGACGAGTCGATCGAACGTCACATCGATACATTCGTCCAGATGAAACACACGGCGCAGGGTCGATTCGATCATCGTTATGCGTACGTTCAAAGATTCAAGACGTACGAGTGTAACGTCGTTCATCTGGTAAACTCTGACGGTTAACGGTCCAACGCTTATAAAATTATCTTTGTAATCGTTTAGCAGCATTTTATAGATATTCCATCGCTGCTCGTAGAGTCCCTTCCACGTTTCGAGAGACAGTATCAATTCCTGTCCCCGATGATCTCCCAGAGCGATCTCCACGTAGCTCGGTGGACCAACGTTGATTCCAATTTCCAGAAATTTGTAACCCGTGGCCGTCAGAGTGTAACGTCTGCTCAGTAAGCGCACCGCGCGACGCTCCACCGAAATACTGTGGAAATGAAATATATAATACTGCACAATATTGGAAAAAAAGAGAAAAAAATAAAAAAAAGCAGTTGAAACTTACGCGTTACATTCCTTCTTTTGTTTTTCGCCATTGTACGGTGCGCTGCTTCCTTTGGCGGAATACATTGCGTGTTGTTCGAACGATGGAGGAGCGGAGTACCGTTTCTGTCGTGCAGATCGTTCGATGGAGGAGGACTGATCGCGTAAATTTTGTGACATGGCAAACCGTTAATCCCCCCCTTCTTCCTCCCCTTTTTTTCTAGGAATTTCATTGTTGCAATCAAACATGTAGCGACATGTTCGCAAAGGAGCGCGATGACGTTCAAATTTTTTCTAGGAAGAGCCCGCGAAAAGATAGCTCTTCGTAGAACGTCGACGTACGTGTCGCGGCGTGTTAAGAGAAGCGCCGATACTCCGGTTACTATAAACAAATCGGGGAGACTTATGATGGTTTTTTTCGTGGAAATCGGCGTACGTGTCGCGGCGTGTCAAGAGAAGCGCCGATACTTCGGCTGCTATAAACAAATTGGGGAAACCTATGATGATGCTCCGACCCCCCCCACCTTTCCCCTCCCTTTTTTCTAGGAATTTCATTGTTGCAATCAAACATGTAGCGACATGTTCGCAAAGGAGCGCGATGACGATCAAATGTTGTTCTAGGAAGAGCCCGCGAAAAGATAGCTCTTCGTAGAACGTCGACATACGTGTCGCGGCGTGTCAAGAGAAGCGCCGATACTCCGGTTACTATAAACAAATCGGGGAGACTTATGATGGTTTTTTTTCGTGGAAATCGGCGTACGTGTCGCGGCGAGTCAAGAGAAGCGCCGATACTCCGGCTGCTATAAACAAATTGGGGAGACCTATGATGATGCTCCGACAAGGGACAAAGAAAGTGTCGATGATATATAATGGGTCATGCGGTGTGCAGGATCACAACTCTCTGCTTCTCCGCTCCTTCTGAGAGAGCGGAAATAATTCTGGAAGCGTGCACATATTATCATTATAGAGGACACGCATACAATATATTACTACCTCTCTCGCGGCAAAAAGTAGCAGAGATAATTCCAAGAAGCGAGAATAATCATATATGGTTGTTCTATTCCCATCAATCTCCGGACATGTCGGAAATACAACGCTTTGTATACTGGCTTCGAGTTAAAGCAGCTATAGAGAAAAGAAAAAAGAAAGTAAAAAAATGTAAAATTGTTTTGATGAGACAGTACAACAACAATTTAAAAAAATCAAGATTTTGCAATATGGAACACCTAGAGCGAGTGGAACGCGAGCTGCTGGAGCAGTGCAGCCAAGTCGCTACCTTGGTGGAGTGTTTCGCGTGGTTGCAACGATGTGAGGAGTGCATCGAACAACTCGAGGAACTTAGCCGTGTTAAGCGTCCTCGACTCACCGTTGCAAATAGACAATCTGCGGTGGCGAGGATCGCGCGACTCGCGGGTGCAAAAGTACAACTAGAAAGACGTTTCGTGCACGTTGGTGGTGAGTACGCGAGCACCAGTAGAGACAATGGATCTCTCGTTTGGCGAGAAATCGATACGGCATTTGAAAGCCGTATATTGACTGGTGCGGTGATCAATGTGGACTATATCGAGCCGCGACAATTTTTAGAAGACGCTGGTGGTGTAGTGCTCGAGCGAGTGCGAGACATTCTACAAAGACACGATAGTGTGAAAGTGAACACCGCGTTCAATGGCGAATTTGTGACGGGCGATAAACGCGCGAACAAAAGTATAAACACTAAAAATAGTGAACTCTTTCGAGTGTCAAATTTGGACGAGTGGTACGAGCAGCACGTCATCGAACCCACGTTGGCGTCGCTCGAAGAATTCCAAGAATGCGACAGTGGATGGGCGTTGTCGCGAATTCTAAATTTGACTGTAAACGTGAACAAATATAATCCAATGCACGCGGGATGTTACATCGAATTACCGCGAGAAATTATGTTAAAGCGAGCGGTGATCAATGTACGATCCAAGGACAATGCGTGTTTCGCGTGGTCGGTGATCGTGGCTCTGCATCCGGCTGAAAGGAATACAAATCGGGAATTGTACCCGCATTATACGACAGTGTTAAATTTGCAAGACATTACGTTTCCGATGACGTTGAACCAAATTAAGAAGTTCGAACATCTCAACGACATCTCAATCAACGTTTACGGCTTCAAGGGAGGAAAGGAGATTCTCCCGATACGACTGACATCAAGGAAGATGGAGAAGCACGCAAATTTATTGTACGTACAGGATCCGCGTGACGACAACGCGGGGCACTTTGCGTACATCAAAGATCTGTCTCGTCTTGTGAGCTCGCAACTGAGTAAAAAAGAACACAAAAAATACTTTTGCGACCGGTATGTATTTTAACAAATTTTATTATTTCTCTTATAAAATTGTTTATTAAATACTAAAAATCATATTTTCCGTTTGCAGATGTCTACATTACTTCAGTTCGTCTGAAAGATTGCAGTCACATACAACGGACTGCGAAAAGATGAACGATTGCGCCATCCGACTGCCGAGCGAGGACGACAAGTGGCTCGAATTCAAGAACCACACGAATAAGGAACGACTTCCATTCATCGTTTACGCGGACTTGGAGTGCGTACTACGGCGAACGGAACCGGCAGAGAAGGAAGACGCATCGTACACCTACCAGCAGCACGAGGTATTTAGCATCGGATACTACGTGCGATGCTCGTACGACGACGCGTTATCGGTATATCGATTTCGTCGCGGCGAAGATTGCGTTGCGTGGTTCGTTCGGCAACTCGAAGATTTGGCGCATCAAGTAAAAATTCTGTTATCCGCGAATGTCCCCATGAAAACGTTGTCGAGAGAGCAGTGGGAGGCATATCGTAGCGCGACGCGTTGTCACATTTGCGAGAAATCATTTGCGTCGGACGACACGCGGGTACGCGATCATTGCCATCTTACCGGTCGTTACCGTGGTCCCGCGCACTCAAATTGTAATCTAAATTATAAAGATTCATATTGCATTCCCATAGTATTTCACAATTTATCCGGTTATGACGCGCACTTTATCATCACGGAAATAGCTACGGCGTTCGAAGGCAGGATCGACGTGCTGCCGATAACAAAAGAAAAATATATTTCGTTTACAAAACACGTTCAAGATACCACCGAGAGATCAGATTCGCGAAATTGCGTACGCTTGCGGTTCATAGATTCGTACAAGTTTTTAAATACCAGCCTTGATAAATTGGCATCTTTTCTAACGAAAGAAAAATTAAAAATTTTACGTTCCGAATTTTCCACGGTCTCAAACGAAAATTTTGACTTGTTGACGCGCAAAGGTGTCTTTCCGTACGAATACGTGGATCGCGCGGACAAGCTGCAGGACACGCGCCTACCACCGCGCGAATCGTTCTATAGCTCGTTGACCGGTGACACGGTGTCGGAGAACGATTACGCGCACGCCGCGAACGTCTGGCAGCGGTTCTCCATCCGAACGCTCGGCGAATACAGCGATCTATATCTCAAGACCGATGTCTTGTTATTGGCCGACGTTTTCGAAAATTTCCGCGAAAGTTGCGTCGCGAGTTATGGACTCGATCCCGCGCATTACTACACATTGCCAGGTTTCACGTGGGACGCCATGTTGAAACATACGCGCGTAAAATTTGAGTTGCTCACCGACATCGATATGGTTATGTTTATCGAACGCGGTATACGCGGCGGTCTCAGTCAATGTTCCGGCAGATACGCGCAGGCCAATAACAAGTACATGCGTTCGTACGACCCGTCGAAACCGTCATCATACCTTATGTACTTTGACGTAAACAATCTGTACGGATGGGCGATGTGTCAACCGCTGCCCTATGCCGAATTTCGATGGATGGAAGACATTGAGAACTTTGACGCGAGCGCGATCGCTCCGGATTCGTCTACGGGTTATATTCTCGAGGTCGATCTCGAGTATCCGCATCATTTACACGATCGACACACTGACCTACCTTTCTGTCCGACGCGCGATAAACCACCCGGCACGCGGCAGGATAAACTTCTCGCGACGTTATACGATAAGAAGCGGTACGTCATCCATTATCGCAACCTGCAGCAATGTACGCGCCATGGTCTTCGTATCGCAAAGATACATCGCGTACTACAATTTGCTCAATCCGCCTGGCTCCGCGATTACATCGAACTCAATACACACTTTAGAACGTACGCGAAAAACGATTTTGAGAAAAATTTGTACAAATTAATGAACAACGCGGTATTCGGTAAAACAATGGAAAATGTGCGCAATCACGTCGACGTTAAACTTTTGACCAAATGGGACGGACGGTATGGCGCGGAGGCAATGATCGCGAAACCAAATTTCCACAGCCGCAGCGTCTTTGCGGAAAACTTAATCGCCGTCGAACTGCGTAAACTCGAGGTAAAATTCAACAAGCCGATTTACGTGGGTATGTGTATACTCGACATATCGAAAATCTGCTTGTACGAATTTCACCACGAATACATGTCACCGCTGTATCGCGAGAAATGTAAGATCATGTACACCGACACGGACAGTCTCGTATACCACATCGAGTGCGATGATGTGTACGAGGCGATGAAACGCGATATCGCTAGATTCGATACGAGCGATTATCCGACGGACAACGCGTACGGGATGCCTCTCGCGAATAAAAAAGTACCCGGTCTAATGAAGGATGAGAATAACGGTGCGATAATGACGGAATTCGTCGGACTCAGAGCGAAGATGTACGCGGTGAGGGTGGACGGCAGAAAAGACATTAAAAAGGCGAAAGGTGTAAAGAATAACGTCGTAACGCGAACAATAACGTTCGACGATTATACGCGGTGCTTGAACGAAGAGATCGAAATGACTCGTCGCCAGTCGTGTATAAGATCCAAGCTACACCAAGTATACACGGTGTCCGAGTCGAAAATCGCTCTGAGTCCGTACGACGACAAACGATACATCGTACCGGATTCGACGGAGACGTTACCGTGGGGACATTGGCGGATTCCGTTGTAATATATATACATGTTTATACAATGTACATATATTTTTATATTTTTTATATAGTTTATATGTATGCATATATGCACGTATGTATGTACCTATGTATCATATCTATGTATGTATGAACGTATGTATTCTTGTAGTTTTATACGATACTGTTATATATGTAGTATAGATGTATGTATTTTTTGTAGTTTTTATATGTAGTTTTTACAATAAAATTTAGTTGTTCAAATTTATTTTATATATATAATTTATAATAGCAACCAAGATCCTGCTTGCTGAGGAATTAGCTTTAATTCTCTCTTCGATTTATTTAATGTATACTCGGCTTAATACATATATTGTTTATAATACATGCAGTTTTACATGTGTTCTCGTAAGTTACATACATGTATAGTTTAAAAACTGTAATGGCAGAAAAAAATAATAAAAACTCTTTGTATACATGTATACAGTGTATATTTATTTTTTTAATACATTATAAAAATAAAAAAAATGAATTAAATCACACTGCTTTTGTGTATCCATGAGTTATGCGATCTATCGAATCCCAGCCACTTGACGTAAACCTTGTCTCCCTTCCTGCGTAGTACTTTCTCCACGAGATACACGTCCGGATGAGTCGCGCGATGCAATTCGTGCTCGTAGAACGCGCCCGCGACCGATTTTCCGCGATAGTCCTCGAGCAGATAAGTTACGGGATTAGTACGCTGCACTGTAACGATCTTAAACACCTCGGTGGTCCAATTTGGCGTGTAGCCTTTTTCGAAAATTGTCTTGTACTTGCTCACGCGTACCGATTCGCCTACTTTGAATTTTGCTGGACCTGCGATCTTTATCGCGCTGTATACCGTATCCAAGAGTCTTTTGGCGATCGCGGGAGTTACGTCAACGGGTCGCATGCCGATAGTGCGATGCTTGCGCGCGTTGTAATCTGACACGAGACGCGATAGCGCGTCGACCCACTTGTAAGTGCCGTTGAGCGTAAACATCTTCCACATGTCGTTCTTAAGCGTGCGATTGAATCGCTCGACGATCGATGCCTTCAACACCGTATACGTGGAATAATGATTAACGTTGTGTTTTTTCAAGAGTTTTTGCACATCGGCATTGTAAAATTCCTTTCCCATATCCGTTTGCAAGTTTCTCGGGCATCTTCCGCTCTCTCGAATTATCTTAGCGATAGCGTTAGCCGTCTCGCTTCCGACCTTGCTCTTGAGCGGTACGGCCCAGGCGTACTTGCTCAACGCATCGATGACGGTGAGTATGTAGTGATGACCTCTGTTGAAACTCGAGTACGGACGCATCTCGACGATGTCAGCCTGCCACAGATCGTCGTATCCCCGAATTATGACACGTCTTCGTGGAAAATTTCTCCTCGCCGGAGCGTGCAATTCCTCAACGAGTCGTCGCCTCTCGGAGCTAACATTTTTTTCACGTCCATCGGATCGCATGTTTCGACGATGTTTAATAGTAAAGATAAGATATACAATTTAAAATTGTTTTTTCCTCACTGACGTTAATCGACTGGCTCGTTTCGTCGATACGCGATTAATTTATAATAATGCCGGCTTCGCGAAGTTCCTCGATGATCGACAGCATCTCGTTGTCGTGAGCGTTGTTACCAGCTCGGTGCGAAGCGTCGAGCAATCGGAGTCGATCCACCAGTTCGTTGGGATCGTCCCAATGCACGTAATCGATCTTGTTGTCGTTTAACTTCATGGCGGTTGGTATATTGCTCACGCCTGCACCTTTTTTACGCCCGCTACTTCCATACGTAGATACGAGCGGAGCGATGATGTTAATATACTTGGATCCCCTATTGCCCTTGATGGGATTATGGGCGCTGTGACCACGTCTATGAGCATTTGTTGTTAATAGTATACTTTTATACGTTTGTTTGTCATCCTCGGTAAAAACCGCGTCATCGGGAAGTCTCTTGAAGATCAATTCGTACAATCCTGGTGTACCATTGTATCTCACATTGTCTATGATTATGGAGTCATTTTTGTCAACGTCAAATTTCTTGTCACCAAGCATCGCACCATTGGTTTTATCGAAATAAACACCGTATACGCGATCAAATGTATCGTTTTTTCCATTATCATCGAGGAGAGGGCTTACGTACTTTTGCCCTAATGGTCCCAGCTGATTATGCAACGCCTCTCGACCTTGTTGCGTTTGCAGACTCTGTTTGATGGTTGTTTCGAATGACGGTTCACTGACGTCTTTTGTTTCGAAAACATCTTCCTTTTGCAGGAACAGCGATGGTTCTTTCGATGGGTCTTTCGATGGTTGTATCGGTGTAGACTCGAACACGAGTGAATCTGACGCGGCTTTCAATTCTTTCGTTGTACGTCGTTTTTTAGACTGCGGCGTTAATTTCAACCATCCAACATCCGTCCAATATGAATCCTTGTCAGTAGTAGTAGTAGTAATATCGTTATCGTTGTCGTCATCGCTGTCTTCACGTTTTTTCTTAATACCGAGATCCTTTGCTTCTTTTTTAATCGATTGAGATTCCTCGGTTTTTTCAACAATCTGTTTTAGAGGTTCGACGATGGGTTTGAAGCGTTTCTCCAACGCTGTATCTTCAGCTATTTTACCAATTTTTAAAGCGCGATATTTTTTGCGAATCGAATCGCTCGTTTGCGCAATCTGTTTCGCTATTTTCTCGCGATCTTTGGTGTTATCCATGTTGCCTGCTTGACGTTTCGACATCGATTAACCACGTTACGGTACCGCGAACGTATTAAATTCCTTTCTGTATCGCCCATTGATAAGCGGACTGTCCTTATCTATCACTAGAAATCCATACTCGCGCTGCCAACAATCGCGGCATAACGCACAGAATTCATCGTATGACATGTCGGTATTCACGTGATCGTTGTAAACATGTTTCAAGTTGGTACCATCCTGTTTGAACAGAATCAGCAGGTTCGCATTGTCGCGTATCAAATGTTTAGGTATCCTCGCGTACGTCTGACAGAGATAGAAGCAATCGACGTTCGAGTGGCGGCCCATCGAAAAGTATTCTCTCACAGCATCTTGCTTATCGCACGCAACGTCGTCGAAGACGAAGATCGAATTGGGACGTGCCTCGCTCGGTGGAATGACGTCACTGTTGTTGGAGAACGTAAAGTAGCCGATTTCTTCTATCGATGTTAGTAAATTTTCCAAGTATCGATATTTCGGTTGTTGCAGCGATTTCGAGTATACGTACACGTTCTCGAAACGTACACCGTGCGGACTCTCGAGCAAGCTTATGAGAACGTTGGTTTTACCACAATTCGACGGCCCGCAAATGATGGCGCGTATAGTACTCGGTAACATTTCACCGTGCTTGCGCTCCGTCGCGATGTCTCCCATCATTCGCGCTCTCTCGTCACAGTTCGCGACGCGTATCGTCAGCGGCTGCCGTACAAATTTCATGTTCGCACTGCGTTATCTAGGCTTCGATCGAACGCCTATTTATAGGCGCGCGAAACCACGAATCGCTCAGTAGCAAAAATGTATCTCGCGCTGTCGCATCCCTCCGATATTCGGGATTTGAGCGCTGAGCAGTTGCAATATATACCGAAGGTCGTACTGTTACGCGTGTGCGGTAATTATATCGATCACGTGTGGGACAAGCTTCCGGAGTATATAAAGGCGGATTTGGAGGTTCAAACCTATCGTCGCTGCGTCGAGCATTATAATCAATCGTGGGATCGAGATCATATAGACGGTCCTGCACCGAGGATAAAGGATTGTGGCCTATGCCAGCAACAGCGTCAAACGAAGGCTACATTGGAGGTCTGCTCAATCGAGCGATAAACGCGCTTCCTTTCGAACTACATATCCCCGGCTATCAGTTTTGCGGTCCGGGTACTCGGCTGAAAAAGCGATTAGCCAGAGGTGAAACGGGCATAAATCCACTGGACGCGGCGTGCCGTGAACACGACATTGCGTATTCTCAGAGCAACGATCTCACCGACAGACACGCGGCGGACAAGGTACTCGCCGATAAAGCCCTAGGACGCGTCATCGCGAGAGATTCGGCTCTGAGCGAGAAAGCTGCAGCCGTTTGGGCAGCGATGAAAGCCAAGACCAAGATCGGCATGGGTATGAAGGCGAAGACAAAAGCCGGCAAAAAAAAGAAACGAATACTTCCAACGGCGAAACGAGGTGGTATGTTACCGATTTTGCCAATTTTGGGCGCTCTCGGGTCCTTAATCGGCGGAGCGGCCAGCGTGGCGAAAGCGGTAAACGACAGGAAAGTCGCGCAACGTCAACTCGAGGAACTGCAACGTCGCGCGATGGAAACGCGCGGACAGGGACTGTATCTCGCTCCGTACAAATACGGACGAGGACTGTATCTCGCTCCGTACAAACGCGGACGAGGAGTAACAGCGAAAAAAGAAAAAAAAACGCCAAAGAGACGATAAAAATACCTACGGGTGTAACCACCAACGTACAATTGGACCAGCTGGCGAAGCGTATGCGCGTACCGTACTTTAGAGGCGTTTTTATGCGTGACGCATTACCGATTAGCGGCGCGCGTCGAAACGAGAGCGGTATCGTAAATCTGGACGACGCGACGGGTCCCGGTACTCATTGGGTAGCGTACGCAAAGAGAAACAATCGCGTTGTATACTTTGACAGTTTCGGTAATCTTCGACCGCCCAAGGAACTGATACGATATTTCGGAGACGATGCTACGATAGAGTACAATCGAACGTCCTATCAGACGTACGATCAGAGCGTCTGCGGACAGCTGTGCTTGTGGTTTCTTCTCCAAAATGGTCGACGCGCGTGAATTTATAAAGTCCGACAAAATGTCGCGGCGTCTCAGTATTCGTCGAACGCTTTTTCCATCATGTCGCTGACGCTTACGTGAGATTTTACGGAAACGTCCGCGACGCGACGCGCCCGAGGGTAACGCTGGTGATACCGCGCGCGGCGATGACGAGATTGGAGAATACCCGATAGTGCTCCGCGCAAATTACAACACGATGAGGTGTGAGATTAAATGCGCCTACAGAATAAACTTTAACAAGCCTCGTAACATTGGATCGCTGCTGGGTTTCTCGAGGCGTATACTGCAACCGCGAAGGTGGTACGAATCGGACGTGTCGATCAACATAATGAACGTAAACATTATCCGTGTAGAGTGCAACGTGACCGCGGGCGCATATAGCAACGACAAAAGTGTGCACACGATACACGAATTTTCGCCGAGCGTGCCGCCAGGATATAAGATATCGGAAAGGCCGATGCAGATCATTTACCTGCCAGTCATCGTACGGAGCATTACGGAGCTAACGATACGCATTGTTGACCAGAACGGACGATTGCTCGATTTCAGAGGAGAAGAGATCACCGTCAGATTGCACGTACGACGGCGACAGCGATAACGCGAGCGTGACATTTGAGATGCTCGTGTTGAACGAAGCGAAGCATACGCAGAGAGATAACGCATCTTTTACAAAGAAAACATCGATCGACAATATTCGCTCATCCGGCTGCGTCAAGAAGAGGAAGAAACTTAACGCGTCGAACGTTAAATTTTTACAAGCTTTAGGATTCGCGGTGCGCAACTTGTGAAATGACTGATATCCTAAACATCGAAGACGAGCCAATCTTCGACGATCGCATCGTCAAGATTGAGACTCATGCGTACAACCCGTTCGCCAATACGACGTTCGGGTACAGCGATGAGATAAGAATACCTATACAGCAACAGGATCTGTACACATTGCCGTACGAAAGCTTTCTATATATCGAGGGAAAACTAACGAAGAACAGAGTTGTCGAGGGATCTGATGTGGTGCTGGGAAATAATTTTGTCGCGTTCCTGTTCGATGAGATTCGATACGAGCTTGATGGTGTGGAGATTGATCGTAACAGAAACGTGGGCGTAACCAGCACGCTCAAACATTACGTAACGACATCATCCGACAGAAGCGTGATTCTGAGGAATGCCGGTTGGGATGCGCATACCAGCGCGGATGGATATTTTAACTTTTGCGTACCTCTCTACGCACTGTTGGGATTTTGCGAGGATTACAGACGCGTGATAATCAACGCTCGTCACGAGTTGATCTTGATACGATCTCGTAACGACAACAATTGCCTGACGGGAAATTCGGCGTTGGACCCCGTGATTGACTTATTCAAGATACAATGGCGAATGCCGCACGTGTTATTGAGCGAGATAAAAAAACTATCGATGCTACGCACTTTGGAGAGCGGACGATACTTGAGCATGGCTTTTCGCTCGTGGGATCTGTACGAGTTTCCGCTGTTACAGCGTACAACCAAGCATTCGTGGGCCATCAAGACCGCTACTCAGCTCGAGAAACCGCGATACGTCATCTTTGCTCTGCAAACAGGTCGCAAAAATGTCATGGCTGAGGACACGAGCCGATTCGACGACTGCAATTTAACCAACGTGAAACTCTATCTGAACTCGGAATGTTATCCGTACGACGATATGCATCTTGATTTCGACAAAAACAGATGGTCCGTGTTGTATGAAACGTACGCGCGTTTCTGCAAGGGTTACTACGGATACGAGTATCTCGAGCCGAGTCTCACCGTCACGTCTTTTCTACATAACGGTCCATTCGTAATCATCGATTGTTCTCGACAAAACGAATCGGTCAAGAGCGCAACCGTGGACGTGAGATTGGAATTTGAGACTAAGGAGAACGTACCGATGAATACCACCGCGTACTGTCTCATTATACACGATCGCGTGGTTCACTACAATCCGTTGACCAATGTTGTACGCAAGATCACCTAAGAGCATCGCTGGCACATGAGAGAGAGAGAGAGAGAGAGAGAGAGAGAGAGAGAGAGAGAGAGAGAGAGAGACAATAAAATCTACGATACATCGAAATCGACCGCAGTCTCGAAAAATTGCTCGTCATGGTCGTGCCAACGTTCGTAGATCTGCAAGGTTTTCTCGTTGGAGGACAGTTTGTTGTAAAGGAGTTTGCCGCTCTCAGAAAACGGACCGTTCTCTCTCACTATATTTTCGCAAGCCCTATACCATGGCATTTCCTCGCAAGTGCCGACAAGTCTCGCGCACGTTGGGTGATACGTCATCACCATAGACTACGATGGGACGACGGAACGATTCCATACAGCAAAGCTAAGAGTTTGATTACAAAGGCTGTGCATGGAACGGAAGAAGACGACGCCGACGACGACGACGATGACAGCGATGCTGTCGTATATGTCAAGGGACACGAAAAACGACAATGGCTGTGGAATTTGCTTCTGGACGATAAGCGCGTGTACATCGAGACTCTGGATGCTGATTACGAAAACGTAGATTCTCTAAACAATCTGGACGCTGATAATACTATGCGATGCGGATATCACTATACTAATTGCGCATTACAAAATGTATTCAAATTATTTAATTGGTGGTCAGATAACCATGAATAAAATAAATATGATATACGAATTATGTTTTTTTATTCTTTTTCCCCGCCATCCAAAACACAAAACATATTTTTATACTCTTCTGTAAAAAAATCTTCTTTTTACAACACATATAAACACATATATATAAACACATGTAATTCAAAAAAGTCAAAAATCATTACGGATACGAAAAGAGTCTGGAGGAAGGGAGAGAGCCGCAACGGAAGAGATAATACGAGAGAGATATTTATTTTTTACTCGGCGGCGGCGGCGGCGGCGGCGGCGGCGGCGGCGGTGGACGCGGTGCCCCCCCTCTGACGTCATGTCCACGCGCAATTTTTTATATCATCTTCGCCGCCCATTTTGTTTATATCGCCTTGCTATCTTATCCTATTTGTTTATCTCACCTCGTCTTTCTTCACTACCCCCCCCCTCCCCCGTGACGTCATGTCCTTCGAGTCGCAATTTTCTATTTGTTTATCTATATATTTATCTTCTTGTTTATCTATTTGTTTATCTATTTGTTTATCTATTTGTTTATATCATCTTCACCGAATCCTACTATCCCCCCCCCCGCGGCTCAGTTCAAAGGATTGCCGCCCCTGACTTCCCCCTCCCCTCTTCCCCGCACCATCCGTTCCCCCCGCACACCCGCACCCCCTCGGAGGACCTGAGTTAGAACCGGCCTAGTATACCTACTGTCGGATCTACGTAATCATTTTTCCTTCATCTTTGTAAGAGGGAACGAGTTCCAGTCGTCAATTTTTTGGTCGGATCAGATAAGATTTTTATATAAGTGTCATTATCCGAACTGTTTCAAGTTTATTGATATAATCTAATCTGTCCATAAGGACAGTAATATTCCCTTTATCTGCTATGATGAAGAAGGCGTTAGGATGATGCTTCATGAATAACTCAATGGCTCGCACCCAACCTTTGAATGAAAAATTTTTAGGATTGAAACGGTCATTATCTTTGTGTAGATTCTTTAAGATGGAAATGGAATTATTTCTAATGTAGTTGCCTAGGTCTTCATTGCGGATGTTAATTTCGATATTCTTTATAAATTCAATTGTTGTTTTAGAAGTTTTTAGTTAATAAGTTTCTTAATATTTTAACTAATAGTCACATCTTGCAATGTCATAATTTAAATACAAAAATAGCAAACAGATTTACAGTTTATAAATTGAGGAATCTAATAAAAAAAAATTATTAAACATTATGACAATATTAAATATTACGACAATAAATCAATGACAATGCAATAATGCAATAAAATAAATTAAAATAAACTGTTAAACTTTGTTTATTTAATTTCCTTCTTGTTCATCCAATAGTGAAAATATCATTTTGCACTTATCATTGGTTACATGTTACGTCACTGTTATATTTATATTCGGCAATTACATCCAAAAAAACCTTGTAGAATATATAATTTCTTCTTTCCTTTTTCTTTTTATAATAAAAATAAAAGAAAAAAACGCCAAAAATAAACTCAATGATCGCTAGATGTTACGATCAATGTTACGTGACATTAATACATCATTAGAGAAAAAATGGCGGACCAAAATGTTTCAAAATCGAGATATTGAAAAAATATGTGATGGCCAGACTCTTATTAACAAAAAATGTAATTACTGGCTAATATAATATTAGAAATTGCTTATTTTGAATTAAAAGCACAAAATAATATTGTTTTTAACAAATAGACAATAGAGACTTCCATCGGCAGACTGGATCTTCGTGTCGAATAATTTTTTACTTTTCTAAATTTCAAGACAATGCTTATCGCTACGTGTCGTTAATTTTTAATGATCTTGCAACGTAATCTACTCAAAGCTAAATTTTATTCCTTCCCTATTAAATCGATAATCAAATTTGAAATCGATTAATCCCCGATTATTGAAAATTATTTTTATTGCGAAAAATATTACCCCAGCCAGGAATCGAATCTGGATCGCTCACTTAACGTGCGAGTGTCTTATCCATTCAACCTGAGGCATATGGTAATATTTATCGCAATAATCGGATAAATAATTTTGAAAGAACGCTTAAGTGTCGCGTGAAGAATAACAATAATGATAATTACAACCGATATATGAAAATTGTTCGACACAAAGATCCAGTCTGCCGATGGAAACCTCTATTGTCTATTTGTTGAAACATATATCGGCAGTGGTTGAATGGATAAGACACTCGCGCGTTAAGCGAGCGATCCAGGTTCGATTCCTGGCTGAGGTAATATTTTTCGCAATAAAAATAATTTTCAATAATCGGGGATTCATCGATTTCAAATTTGATTATCGATTTAATAGGGAAGGGGTAAAATTTAGATTTAGCTTTAAGTAGATTACGTTGCAAGATCGTTAAAAATTAACGATGCGTAGTTCGCGATAAGCATTGTCTTGAAATTTAGAAAAGTAAAAAATTGTTCGACACGAAGACCCAGTCTGCCGATAGAAGCCTCTATTGTCTATTTGTTGAAACATATATCGGCTGTAATTATCATTATTGTTAATATTATTTTTAATATTCAAGTTAAATAATCAATCACTACCTTTCAGCATTCGGTTTCTATAAAGACATACGTTACAAATCTAAAAATAATTTTATTAAGATTTTATTAAAGAAAAAAAATTGTGTCACAATCTACCTGAAAAATGAAAGAATCTGTCTAAATAATATTCGAACCAATATGTTTCGAATATGTTTCATAAGTTTTTCTGAGGTTATGTATGTTCCATCATTTCATACGCTTGCGCTAAAGTTACTTCCTCTTAAATTAGAGAAATAATGGCGGACCAATCAAAACGCTTCAAAATAGAGTTTCTGATAGCCAGACTTTTCCCTAACAACACATGATATCATACAAATATTCTGTATTTATACTGAATATATTGTGATCATACCGAATATACTAAGATTATTCGTATAACATCTGTGCAGAATATTTGTCGTTTATTTTCAGGATATATACAGAATATAGCAAATAAACTTTGCTATACATATTGAATTACTGAGATAATACTGAATTTACTCAAAATCCCTACTCAATATCCCTAGTTTATCCTTCGTATATTCGCAGTTAGTCTCGCATATATTCCTAATTTATCCCTCGTATATTCGCAATTTATCTCGCGTATATTTCTTCGTATGTAATTTTAGTTTAAATAGAATTTTGATATTTATAAAGAGATTGCCTGCATTTCAGTAAAAAAAGCAGTTCTGCTATTGTTGTAATATTTTTTATGCATTTAAAATTGTAGGGCTCTAAGGGCAAAAACCAATCATACTAAAAAATTTTACCCACATAACAGCACATGATATCATATGAATATTCTGTATTTATACTAAACGTACTGTGATTACACCGAATATACTAAGATTACTAAAATCTGTGTAGAATATCATTTGTTGTATATTTTCAGGATATACTTAGATTATAACAAATAAACTTTGCTATACATATTGAATTACTGAGATAATACTAAATTTACTCAAAATCCCTACTCAATATCCCTAGTTTATCCTTCGTATATTCGCAGTTAATCTCTACTAAAATCTGTGTAGAATATCATTTGTTGTATATTTTCAGGATATACTTGGATTATAACAAATAAACTTTGCTATATATATTGAATTATTGAGATAATACTGAATTTATTCTAGTAAAATTTACTAATAAAATATCTCAGATATATTCTAGATATAATGCGAATATACTAAAGACATCTTGGAATATACTGGTGAAGATATCTCAAGTAGCAAGATGATGTCATTATGACGATGATTTAAGTTTTAAAAATATGCAATAATACAAGATAAAAAATGTGTCATTGCTTTCTCTCATTTTTTTCATTTTTTTCACTTATTTTTCTTTTTTTTACTTATTTTCACTTATTTTCCGTAAGAAGTGTCACGTATATTATAAATTTTCACAATCTATATGGCTGTCTGAGATACACTTATGCATGCCCTACATGATATATTGTTTTTAAACCATTTTCATCCCATGGCTATACTGCGGAATATTCTTCCAGTACATACTAGGGATTAGGTTAGTGAGCGGTAGTAACGATCTAAGTACATTCCACAGTATATCGCAGTACGTATTTCGAATGTTCGGACAATATCTCAAATATACTTGTATGATATCCCGTGGAACGTTCTCAGAATAGACGAATGCTATTAGAGTTGTATACATTAAAAAAATTTTATAATTAATGAAAACTACTTATTCTTTTAAAATTTGTTAAAATTGTTATTATTTTAATTTCAAAAGTTAAAAATATTATATATATTATATATTATAAAAATGTTATGTTAATATTAAAAAAAAGTAGAGCAATTTAAGAGCACCCACTCTAATTCTTAAAATTACTATAAAAAAGTTTATCATTTGATCTTTCTTAAATTTTAAAAATTTATATAATATTTTATTTATAATATTTTAAATATGTAAAGTATATGTGTAACTAATCGAAGAATCTAAGAAACTGTATGAAACTGTAAAGATAATAATATCACACCAAATTTACTTTTTATAAAAAAAGTGAAAAAAATTGCCAAGTGAATGTATGTATGTGAAAGATTATAATATAAAAGTATTACTTTTTAATGGAAAAAAAGTTTTTAATTACTGACGCAAATTATATCTTCTTAGAAAAACAAAAATAAAATTCAAGATTCATATCTTTGCACACGAAAACTTTTTATTTTTACAGTTGTATATACAAAACATATCATGTTATAATTATGTGGCAAAAAAAGGAAATGGTACTTCTTTACATTAGGGGACACAGCTCCGATAATCTTGAGCTTGATATACATTATAGAGGTGAGGATACTGATCAACATTTCCTTATAAATTAATCAGCGATCTCGTTTAATTCTCGAGATATACTTACATAATGCTTAATTTTATTATTCTGTTTATTCTGAAATGTTATTATTCTGTTTATATGACATGATCTTGTATATGATGGATAATGTACAAACATACATACATATATATGTTATTTCAAGGTAGTATTTATATTTTGGTGATATCTTTCAGTTTATTTATTAGATATTAGTCGTGCGTTGTTTGTATCGTCAACATGCGTCTTCACGAATTTTTTTCAGCGTTATCGATGATAAAGATAAATTGCTAAATTATTTAATTGATCTGTGATACTGATTGGGTTAGGTTAGATCTTTTAGTAGTGGAGTCTCCCCGTAGGGAGGGCGGAACAAACTGTCTTCAAGCATACACTTCAAAGCGGAGTGAGGTTCCACATCGTTTATAACTTTCTGCACAAAGTTCAATTCAAATCTATATGTTGATATACTGATAAAAATTAACGTATTTAAAAAAATTTCTGTATATAACTTTTTAATAAACAATAACTACTGGTTAAAATCTTTTGATTGTTATTCAGCAGAGTGTCCTTGACAATATATATCTGGGTCAAGATTATCGGAGCTATGTGTAATGTAAAAATTTACTAACATTTATATAACCCTAATAGCACTCGTCTATTCTGAGAACGTTCCACGGGATATCATACAAGTATATTCGAGATATTCTCCGAACATTCGAAATACTGTGGAATGTACTTAGATCTACCACTCACTAATCTAATCCCTAGTATGTACTGGAGAATATCCTGCAGTATAGCCATAGGATGAAAATGGTTTAAAAACAGTATACTACTGTGATCAAATATAAACGAGATTTTTAAATTTAAACTGCGCAGGTTCATCGATTCTGACAAATTTTTTTTGATTAAGTTGGTAGTATTGTCTTTAACATCTGTGTGAAATTTCATGTCATTCTCTTCATTTATTTAATAGTGAACGCTCGTTTTTGTGAATATCCAAAAGTATTTTTTTCGATTTTTACAATGTGTGATTCTGTTGAGCAAAGAAATTGTATTTTATTTTGTTTGCGGAATGAAATTTCTGCTACTGAAATGTTCAGAATGTTGCAGAAGGCTTTTGGTGACCAGGCTCTATCAAGACCAAGAATATTTGACTGGTATAAAATGTTGAAAGATGATCGAGAAAGCGTAGAAAACGAACCACATCAAAGACGATCAAAAATATCAATTGATGAACAACACGTGAAGCAAATCAAAGATTTGGTGCTCCAAGTGTCGATTGACAATTAGAGAACTTGCCGATACTGTAAACATTTCATTTGGATCAGTCCAGACCATTTTGAAAGACCATTTGTGCTTGAGAAGAGTCAAATCTCGTTTGGTTCCAAAAACACTCAATTTTTTGGAAAAACAGCGTCGCGTTGAAGTGTGTGAAACAATGATTTCTAACTATCAGGACAAGATGAAACGCATGATAACTGGAGATGAGACTTGGATCTATGCGTACAACCCGGAAACAACCGACCAATCGTGCAAAAGGTGAGGCAAACCAAAAAGATCGCGCCAAAGTCGCTCAAAAATCAAGGTTTTGTTAACAGTTTTCTTCGATTATCGTGGTGTGGTGCATTATGAATTCCTTCCGCCGGGCCAAACTGTCAACAAGGAATATTATTTGAGTGTTATGCGTCATTTACGTGAAGCTATTCGCCTCAAGAGGCCAGATTTATGGGCAGACAATTCATAGTTTTTGCACCACGATAATGCACCATCTCACACTGCACTGGTTCTTCATGATCATTTCGCCAAAAACCCATCTCGACCCATATCGTTCCACAACCACCGTATTCGCCTGATTTAGCACCGTGTGACTTCTGGCTATTCAGTAAACTCAAAAGACCGCTCCGGGGACACCGTTTTGAATCGATTGAGATACAAGCCGAAACGAAGAAGGTATTGCAGGCCATTCCGGAAGAAGAGTTTTCAGAGTGTTTCGAGGATTGGAAAAAGCGTTGGCATAAGTGTATTGCATCGGGAGGGGATTATTTTGAAGGCGACGAATTTAATTTTGAAGAATAAATAAAGATTTTTTACTGTATAACAAAAATCTCGTTTATATTTGATCACAGTAGTATCATGTAGGACATGCATAAGGGTATCCCAGACAGCCATATAGATCATGAAAATCTATAATATACGTGACACTTCTTATGGAAAATAAGTAAAAAAAATGAAAAAAAAAAATGAAAGAAAGTAACAAAACATTTTTTATCTTGTATCGTTGCATGTTTTAAAACGGTCACCCATCCTACTTGAGCTCTTGCTCGATGCTGCTTAACTTCTATAATGGGATGAAACCTGCAACTGAAATGATAATATAAGTGAACACAGAATTTTGACATAAAATATGATAGATCCGATTAATGAATGTTACTATATTGTCATATAAATAATCTTAATTTTAAAATCTCGATTGCATATGTAATTCTTGTGAATAATTTAATTACATATATAGATGCATGAATCTATATTGTGTTTAATGAGAATTATTTTTATTATGAAAATTGTTTATAAATTGTTGAATATATTTTGTTTATTTGTTTATTTGTTTTCGTCAATAATTGTATTAAATATGGAAAATATTTTTCTTATTTATATATTACAGTTAATTAAGAAAGATAATAATTGACAATGTTATTTCATTATTTATTCTTTAAAAACGATGATTAAATGACGATATATTTATAACGATAATATTTTGTGACAAATGTTACTTTTATTTTACGTTATTATTTAGTACACTGACGTCGAATGACGAAAAATAACCTTAAATCATCATCATAATGATGTTATCTTGCTACTTGGGATACGACAAATGATATTCTACACAGATTTTATACAAATAATCTTAATATCTTCGGATCACAATACATTCAGTATAAATACAGAATATTTGTATGAGATCATGTGCTGATAGGCACATATATTCGGTATATTCGATATATTCGGCATATTCTGAAGATAAGCTTAAGAATATACGAGAAATAATATACCATCAAAATGTCATATGAATGTTCTCTGGTATATTAGGCAATAGTACGTGTGACCACAATATTTTCAGTACAAGTGTAGAATATTCGAATGATATCATGTGCTATTAAGGAAGTATATTTTAAAAATTATACAAGACCGCCAATTAAAACAAAACAAAAAGTTGATCAGTACCCTCACCTCTATAACATATATCAAGGTCATCGGAGCTGTGTCCCCTAATGTAAAGATTTACCATGGAAATATATATATTATTTATAAAATACTTAACATAACAAAATAAATAATATCACAACAAACTTACTTTTTATAAAAAAATAAAAAAGTCGCCAAGTGTATACGCAGTGTGTATGTAAAAGATTATTATATAAAAGTGTTACTTTTTAATGGAAAAAAAGTTCTGCAATTATTGACGCAAATTATATCTTCTTAAAAATAAAACTCAAGATTCATACTTTTCCATCCGAGAACTTTTTATTTTATTGAAGTTTATATTTACAAAACTATGCAATCTTATATCTAATGTTCGAATAGTATATAATATTCAATTCTAATATTTGTATAAAAGATTTGATATCAAAGAAGTAGTGCCAAATTATAGTTACATTATCTCGAAAGTTCAATATACAATTGCTTTTAAAATATAAAACCTGTGATAAATATCAATTAAAAGCTTTTGGCTGGTGCCAGTTATATATTCTTAAAAAAATAAAACTCAAATACATATCTTTACATTGAAGAATATTTCTATTTTAATCCAAATATTACAAAATTACGTTATCTTACTGATGTTCAATGATAATATATATGATACATACTACTCACTTCTAATAACATGTATTATTTGTATAAAAGATTTAATATTAAAAAATGGCGCTAAGTTATAGTTACATCATCTCGAAGATTAAACATATACAACTGTTAAAAAAAAAATCATGTGATATCCATGTATATTATCATTTGTATAACAAATTTGATATCAATAATTAACGTCAAATTATGTAAATTGTTTACAACTATTCTTAAAAAATAAAACCCAAGTGATAGAATTTCAAAGTTTAAAAGAATAAAACCTAATAATTATATATTATAAAAAATTTGATGCTTCATATTAATAACAACGTTTCATTAAACACATATTTTTTTAACTAATAAATATTAAAATTCCAAAATAGTTTAAATATTGCACGACTTTTTTACTTTTTTTAAAAGTAAAAAAATTTGATAGTGATATCAGACATTTTGTAGTATTAATCATTTTTCTGTGTTCGAGAAGCGTGTCTATAATTGACACCTTTTATACTTGAGATTTTTTTTATAATATGCACAACGAAAGTAAATAGGATAAAGAACGAAAGAACGAGCGAGATAGCACATTTGCTCTTTTTTCACATGTCCGATTGGCGGTCGACGATGTCGTTAAGTTTCGCGGCGAGTTTGATAATTGATTATAGTTCGTTTCGGAGTGTAAGTGACCATCTTTCTATGTTCGAAAAGCGCGTCTTGAAACTTTTATACTTGACATTTTTTCTTATATACTAAATGTATATACTAAACTAATATAATTTTTTAATTATATTTTTTTAATTTTTTAAAAAAGATAATTTTGTTCAGATACTATTTATTTTCTTAATAACATTATAAATATTATTAATAGTACAATATATTTTTTATCGTATGACTTGACATCCGTGTCTCCTGATTTCTTATACTTTTATTAATACATTTCATTAAAAAGATCATTCTATTTCGTTAATAATTATAAAACATATCTTTTTGATAAATTAATTAAATAAATTATCATAACTGTACTAAAAACTCGAAAGCAATATTATTAAAAAAATTTTAACAAATACGTAATAATTATGTACACGCACCGGCAGGAATTAAGAGGTGTCCTGTGCTCGGCGCGCGGCCGCTGCACATATACACGAACCGCGTACGTTCGTGTCTTCGCGGAGCGCGGAGATCGCGGAGCGGGGAGAAAAAATAGTGGGGGCAATTCGATATTGCATCCTTAACGCAAGATGCGCGATCGAGAGAAAAAGTATAATAGGGCGGGATACCGAATTTCGGTATTCCTTCGCTGTCTCACACACTCGCTAGTGCGAGTGAGACCGCGGTGTTTCTATACGTCGCGTTTTTTTTTCTTCCATCTCGTTCTGATTAATTATTGATTATTTAATGATTATTTATTTATTTAATTGATTGTTTTAATATGATTATTAATTGCTTAATTGTCACATAATAATTCTTTTATTATATATTTTAATCCTACAGTGACCCTGATTTATCAGTCTGATGATCCGCTAGGTCGGAATCATTAATCTTAATAAGATTAATAATGACATCTCGTGACAAATATTGCAACCATACAAAGATACAAAAGCGACGACGACGATAATGATAATGACGACGTTTTCTTAAAGTAAAAGTTTCCAAATCGAATAAGAAATAAATAATAATAAAAATATTTAATTTTTAAATATTTAAATTTTACTAAAAAAAAATAGAATCCTAAAAAAAGGTTACCTATATTTATAATTGCTGATATTTTAATAAAATTCGCACACACGCGATTATCGACTCAATGTCAGTAATGTTACGCGCTACTGTGACCCCGCAAAT
Organism: Pogonomyrmex californicus; assembly: GCA_024349325.1. Taxonomy (NCBI): domain Eukaryota; kingdom Metazoa; phylum Arthropoda; class Insecta; order Hymenoptera; family Formicidae; genus Pogonomyrmex; species Pogonomyrmex californicus. The sequence goes on from JAECZD010000031.1 coordinate 1,226,477, forward strand.
CATTGCACCGCATTGTACGCTACCAATGCTATGGTGTCATTAAGAGGATCCTAAAGTTTGTCCTGTTTTATCGACCAAACCGATTAATTTTCCAGCACGCTAATTTCCTAATTACATTTGCAGATTTAAGAATCCTTTTCTACAATTAAAGTATACGCACCTATGTAAGTCATACTTGTCGACTTTACACTGAAAACGAAAAAAATTTAAGAAATTTTGATCTTTTTTAGTCCAGACTTTTAATTCAATATGGAGTCAAGAGCTATCAACATGTGAATATTTGCTTTATATAAAAATTTAACAATCTATTTGTACAAAATGAGATCGGTAGGAAGTGCGAATTACATGCAGGAATGTAGAGTTTTTACAATTAGACTTGAAAACGTGATATAAGAGATTAGCGTGCCTGAAAATTTGTTCATATGTGTATCATGTGTGTACAGAAATGTATGAGTGTATGTATATATATTTACACGAGTCGGCGAGATGCGAGCATCCGAAATTATCGGATCTCAATAACAGCTAAATCGATTAAATTCTTAAGTAGGCTTGATCGGTAGCTTGTGTTTGACTTGTATAATAAAAATATTTTTATTTTCCTGCTACGTGCCTTACGAGCGGAAATATTGCTACGCAAAGTTCGATTTGGAAATTTTTATTTTAAGAAATGTCGTCATTATCGTTGTCCTTTGTACGACTGCAATGTCTGTCGCGAGATGTTACTAGTAATCTTATCGATCCAGCAGATCATAGGATCTACTAGCAAATAGCGAATCAATATTCGTTGAGTTCTGCAGTGACCTTGACTTATCGTCTGATTTATCCGCGGGGTCGATATATAACTTTACGGCCAGTCTTTCTGCACATTTTCTCTTTTCACATAACCTGTCTAGGTATCTCCGCATCCGTTCTGCAATTTTTCCGCATACTCCCGCAATCATTTCGCAACCTTCCCGTAATTTTTCCGCATATCTCCGCAATCTTTCCGCATATCTCTGCAATCATTCCGTAACTTTCTTACAATTTCCGTATATTTCTGCAATCATTCCGCAATTCTTTTGCAACATTTCCGCAACTATTTCACAACCATTCAGCAACTCTTGCACAATCTTTTCGCATATCTTTGCACCTCTTCCACAACTTTTCCTGAGGAAAAAATAGCAGGATTTTTACTTAAAAATATATAAAAACTTAAATCTACTGGTACATTAATTCCGTTAAGGATTACATTTATTTTTCTAATTTAATTTTTGTAAAATAATGATAATTTTTAACAATTTAAGAGCTTCTCATTCAGGTATTCAAAGTCCAATGTATATTTTTGCTTATACTAAATAAAAAAAAAAACATAATACATCAAATTGATTTTATATGTTGTGCAACAATCTCGTCGACATTGTAATTATTATTAACTAAAACATAGTAAACTTTTAATTTATTTCGAATTTTTAAGAAAATAACAAATATATATTACGCAATCATATTAAGAAAATAATTTTATATGTTTTCTTATTTATTATATTGTTTATAATTTTTATACATAAAGTTATATACTACCTTATTATAATAAATATTATATGTAAAATATAATAATCATATATAAGGATTTTCGTTTCGTATTATCAACTATTATTCTTTTTCTGCACGTCCGAGTGGTGGCCAACGATGTTGACGTTCGCGGCGAGTTTGACAATTTGTAATAATTTCGGAGTGTAACTCATGTTTGTGTCTATACTTTGCAGGTAAGTTCTATTTTTCATTTTATCAGAGAACAAAGATATTATTCTTTTATTCAAGCTTATTTACATACTCTTATTATGTCACTCTAGAAAAATCAGTTCCAAAGAGAATAAAAATGAAAATTTGTCAATAAAAAAATAACATATCTAGAGAACTGTACATATATTATATTTTGAATCATATTTCTAATCAACTATTTATTATTAGACAATTACACACACACACACACACACACACACACACACACACACACACCCCCACACACACACACACACACACATATATATATATAATTGCAAAATTTACAAAGAATTTAAAGATTGATATTTGATAATTTCCACCTTATATTGATCTTAAACTATTTAATAACAATATATATGTATGTATATATACACATTGTTTGATCGGATTGCATGGATGATTATTTAAGTTTATTGTTTCTTCCAATATATATATATATATATATATATATATAGAATATATGAAATAATAAGATTACATGTTTATTTATTAGGTATATATATATATACACTATAAAATTACCTTTTTTTTAAAAAAAAGTAAAAAAAGGGTGTCAAGTATAATGGATATTGCCAACTCAAATGATTGTGTAAAATTTATATAAAAGATTTGATATCAATAATTGGCGCCAAGTTATAGTCTTACAGTCATGAAGCTACAAGTCCATTTTAGTCAAATTATATATTTCAATCGTATAAAAGATTTGATAAACTACTGTTTTAAAAAAATAAAACTCAAGTAGTAGTTTCTTTAATTTAAAAATAATACAAACCAAATTATATATATATCTTTCTATCCATTAAAAACTTCTTTTTCTAACCCAAGTGGTAGTAATTATTTAGCTTTAAAATATTTTTATATCACAAAATTGCTTTACTCAATTTACGTTTTTATTACAAAGAATTATAAAGTAACAGTATAAAGTAAATGATAAAATTTTATTTAAGTAAAAAAAATTTTTATGTAAAAACACTTGGCGCTGCTCATACCTCTAAAAAGAATATGAATAAAATGTGTGTGTATGTGTGTGTGTGTGTGTGTGTGTGTAATTATAATTTAATCATATTAAATAATAAATTTTGCCTTTATTTGTAACATTCAAATAATCTCATCATTAGTTTTGCATTTTCGTTTGATCTAAGCAGCGCCAAGTGTTTTTACATAAAAATTTTTTTTATTTATATATATAGAATATATATAGAATATATATATATAGAATATATGAAATAATATATGAAATAATATATATATATATATATATATATATAGAATATATGAAATAATAAGATTACATGTTTATTTATTAGGTATATATATATATATATATATTGGAAGAAATAATAAACTTAAATAATCATCCATGCAATCCGATCAAACAATGTGTATATATACACACATATATATTGTTATTAAATAGTTTAAGATCAATATAAGTTGGAAATTATCAAATATCAATCTTTAAATTCTTTGTAAATTTTGCAATTATATATATATATATATATATATATATATATATATATATATATATATATATATATATATATATGTGTGTGTGTGTGTGTGTATGTAATTGTTTAATAATAAATAGTTGATTAGAAATATGATTCAAAATTATAATATATGTATAGTTCTCTAGATATGTTATTTTTTTAATTGACAAATTTTCATTTTTATTCGTTTTGGAACTGATTTTTCTAGAGTGACATGATAAGAGTATGTAGATAAGCTTGAATAAAAGAATAATATCTTTGTTCTCTGATAAAATGAAAAATAGAACTTACCTACAAAGTATAGACACAAACATGAGTTACACTCCGAAATTATTACAAATTGTCAAACTCGCCGCGAACGTCAACATCGTTGGCCACCATTCGGACGTGCAGAAAAAGAATAATAGTAGTATACAATTTATTAATACTGCTAATGTTTCCTTTTTAATTTTAATATATGCGTATTTATTATTATATTGATACCCGAGAGGTCTAACCAAAAACACTACCGTGTTTACATCAATCAATTTTATCGACCCAGCGGATAAATCAGGCCGATAAATCAGGGTCACTGCAGGACCCAGCGAACATTGATTCGCTAGATTCTACAATAACCCTAACTTCAGTCTGATAATCCGCTGGGTCGATAAGATTAATAATGACATCTCGTGACAGACGTTGCAGCCGTACAAAGGCGACGATAATGACGTTTCTTAAAGTAAAAATTTCCAAATCGGACTTTGTGTAGCAATATCTCTGCTTGTAAGGCATCTCTGCTTGTAGCAGAAAAATAAAAATACTTTTATTATGCAAGTCGGACTCAAGCTATCGATCAAGCCTACTTAGAACTTGATCAGTATAGCCGTTATTGAGATTCGATAATTTCAGATGCTCGAACCTCGACGACTCGCGTAAAATCACACGGCAGTGTTCTCGGTTGACTTGACACCCGAGACACTACCGTGTCTCCTGATTCTGCAATTCATTCATATTATTAATACTGTTTATTACCATTTTTTTTCAATGGATACGCTATATGTCAACAATAGCGAGCAATAACCGAAAACGTAGGAGATGCCGAACATCGTACAGCGCATAGAGGGCGAGAGAGTACGATAGTATCTCTATCCTCTTCTCGCTGCACGTCAAGCGCGAAAGAATACGATAATATCTTTATTCTCCTCGCGCAGCGCTTCGAGTGTGAGAGAATAGGATACTAGTCCTATTCTTTTCTATCGTCCGAGGGTAATCGAACTGACACTATGCAACTTACACGGATATAGGCTCACGGTTCAGTGTATGCTGACACACACATTAAAGCCCATTGATGGCCCATGTTCGTGTACTCTGCACGGCGTAACGTTGCGTAAACACGATGGCCCGCCAAGTTAGCCGAGTCAGGCATTAGCTTCGAGTGGTAGAAAAGGATATACGATCCGTTCTGTTTTCTCTCTCGAGCTTATAGCAAAATTAGCAATATGATGTTGGGCCTTAAGTTGCCGAATTGGCGGCATTATTATCAATCTATTTTCAAAACTTTTACATATTTCTGTAAAATTATTATAATATATATTTTGTACAAATATGTAAATATAAAAATCCGCTGAATGTTTATTTTTAATTAATTATTTAATTTAAAGTAATTACCCAAGTAGCAAGATGACGCCATTATGATGATGATTTAAGGTCATTTTTCGTCATTCTACGTCAGTATACCAAATAATGATGTAAAATAAACATAACATTTGTCATGAAATATTATCGTCATAAATATATCTTCATTATTTTTAAATCATTTTTAATGAATAAATGAAATAACATTATTATTTATATACTATCTTTCTTAATTAATTATAATATATAAATATTTCCCATATTTAACATACAAATTATTAACAAATAATTAAATAAACAAATAAATAAAATATATACAACAATTTATAAACAATTTTTATAACAATGATTCTTATTAAAAATAATATAAATTCACGGCTCTATATATGTAATTAAATTATCTACAAAAATTACATATGCAATCGAGATTTTAAAATTGAGACTATTTATACAACATAGTAACATTTATTAACCAGATCTATCATATCTATCATATTTTATGTCAAGATCCCATATTCACTTATATCATCATTTTAGTAGCAGGTTTCATCCCATATGCAAATTAAGCAGCATCGAGCAGGGTCCCAAGTAAGGATGGGTGGGCCGTTTTAGAAACATACGGCGATAGAAGATAAAAGATGTTTTTAGCACTTTCACTTTTTTTCATTTTTTCATTTTTTTTACTTATTTTTCGTAAAAGGTGTCACGTATATTATAGATTTTTAATACTAGCAGTCAATCGGAACGTAACCGTTATTTTGTCGTCATAAGTATCACATCATCGGTCTGTCACTTATAGACGTCATTATGTGTTCCTTTTTGATGTCTTTTATGACGTAAATTTGATGATATTAATGACTTAAAATAGACATTATATTGACGACATCTTGCTACCTGGGTATTTAGTTAATTTAATTACTTTATTATTTAGTTTATTTAATTATTATAATTATTACTATTATTTAATTAATATTATTTAATTAATTATTTAGTTAATTTAAAAGATGTCCCTTATATTAAAACAAATTATTTCTAGTACTTTTAATAATATTTAAATATTAACTAAAATTATAGTTTTTAATATAGTTTTTTATTTTTTTTTAGAACAAATATCAACAAATACTTTTTCAAACAATAGTTTTAAATAAATTAATTATATTTTAATAACTAAGTGATTCAGAGTTAATATACAATACTATTATAGTAAATATTTTAGTCTTACCGACAATGAGACAAAAAAAAGTGTGTGTAAAACTGTCTCATTTTGCGGAAAAAATCGTACAAATTATTGAGAGTTCTGGCTTCCTTTTGAATAGTTCTACAGTTCCTGAGAGATTAAACAAATAATTTTTGCATTAAAGCGAAAAAATCGGTTTGGACAAAGTCGATAATTGTTAGCTGATAATTGTTATAGCTTTTATTCATTTCTTAAAGAAAAAAGTTTTTTTAACAAAAAGTTGTTACGCCTTTTAGAAATATATATATATATATATATATATATATATATATATATGTATTAGGTGTACAAAAAAGTTCTGAGCTTTAAATTTCATACAACCGAAATAATAATTTAAATTTTATATATATTCCCGCCCTTTTGCGGTTTTAAAGCGTTGACATTTGGCCTTCTAAAATGCCATACGATTTGGCGTTTGATAAACATAACTTCAAAAATTAGTAGTGTTCACGATGGCAATAACAAAAGAGCATATTCGATTTTCCATCCACTTCGCGTTTCATCTGAAGAAAAATGCTGCTGAAGCCACTGCAATGATTTGTGCTGCATATGGAGAGAATGCTGTAAGTCATACTACATGTAAAAGATGGTATCAAAAATTTCGCCAAGGAGATTTCAGTCTTGAAGATAAACCGCGTGCTGGACGCCCTCAAAAGATTGAAACGGAATTGCAAGCACTGCTGAATATAAACTCTGCGCAAACTGAAAAGGAGCTTGCAGAACAGCTTGGCATTACGCAGCAAACCATTTCCGTACGTTTACATACGATGAGAAAGGTTCAGAAGGAAGGTAGATGGGTTCCGCATGAATTGTCCGAAGACAACAAAAATCGTCGGCGTGACACTGCACTCACTTTGCTTTTAAAGTTCCGGAAAAAAGATCTTCTGCACAAAATCATTACAGGCGATGAAAAGTGGATTCTTTATGATAACCCTAAACGTAGAAAATCATGGATTGACTCTAGTCAATCTTCGACATCGACGCCAAAGTCCAATATCCACGCCAAGAAGGTTTTGCTCTGTATCTGGTGGGATTGGAAAGGTGTGTTGTATTACGAGTTGTTACAACCGGATGAAACAATCACGGCAGACCGCTACCAACAACAATTGACCAATTTGAGCGATGCATTAGAAGAAAAGAGGCCATTTACTGGCCAAGGACGTCGTAAAGTGATCTTGCTTCATGACAATGCTCGACCACATGTTGCGAAAGCGACTCAGGACCATATCTTTGCGTTAGGCTGGGAACTTCTCCCGCACGCGGCGTATAGCCCAGACATGGCGCCTTCCGATTACTACCTATTCCGGTCGCTGCAGCATCATTTGGCTGATACACATTTCGTGAGATTTGAAGAGATATGAAAATGCATTGATGACACTTTATCGCTTCGAAGCCGGTGAGTTTCTATTGTCAAGGAATTCGCAAGCTACCCGAAAGATGGCAAAAGGTCGTTGATGCAAACGGGGAATATTTCGCTGATTAATATTTTTTTGTTTGTTTTTGAATAAAGATTGAATTTTACAAAAAAAAGCTTAGAACTTTTTTGTACACCTAATATATATATATATATATATATATATATTACAAAGTATTTAGTCATGTGAAATAAATATATATATATATATATAAATAATCAGATTTAGGTAAAAAAATGTATTTAATACAAAATAAAAAAAATTTCTAAAGCAGAATTTGAAGAATAGAAATATTTAAGATCTTTAATAAAAATGTCTATGTTCATAGTGCATCAGCCATATTACATTCGCTTGACCACGTGACCACGTTTTTATCACGTGACATCATTTGTCCCCCTTACGTCACATTATGTAATACATAAGTTTTGGGGTCAACAGTTGGGGTATCAGTTTCAGGCTCAGTAAATAGAGGAGTTAGCGGTCTAGTGTATAGTATGAATGTCTATGGGAATTGCCTATATTTCCTATAAGCCGAAAGCATAGCACATACAGTAGCGCAATTCCCTGTCGGCATCTTTGATATTAGCGTGTACGAAATTGAACTGCATATGCGCGAGCTAAGTAGATAACCAATCATAGATCTGCTCTTCGGTGCTGTACTAGACTGCATTAAAATGTTCTATCTCGTTTTCATCAAGTTTTAATTATATATCTATTTTGTTTTAAGTACATTGAATGTATATACACTACTTCCTCTCTTTTTCTAACTTATTATTTATATGCATCATACTTAAGCTAGCATCATATTTAAGATATAAATTTAATAAAAATAATATAAATATGGTATAAATACGTAGCTAATAATGAAAAATATTCTATAGACAATATAAAATATAAATATCAAATATGAAATATAAAAGTAAAGAAATAATTTTAAAAAATATACATAAAAATATATAAATATTGATTAATAAAAAGAAAAACTATATTATATTATTAACTTTGGTAAAAAAATTGCATAAAATATGAAAAAAATTCAACATAAGGAAATAGTATATATAAACGTATGTATTTAATTAATATTATTATTTTAAAATAAAAACATAAATGTAAGTGTATATTTCTTAAATTTATAAGATTTAAAATATGCAATTATTTATAAAATTAAAAATTAATACAAAATTTAATAAATAAATAGAAACGTAGGTATACAAGAGTAAAAAAATATTTTTGTGTAAAGAAAAAACAATTTATTTTAAAAGTATTACAAATATACTTATACATATATGCAATTACAATTATGTTAAATATAATGTCCATTTACTTTTAGAATAAGAAATAATAAATAATAATTTTCAGAATAACAAATAATAATTTTTAAAGGAAATGATGTTTTTTTAAATTTTTAATATTTTAAATTTATAATAAAAAAATCTAATAATAAAAAATTTTATAATAAAAAAAATGGAGAATTAATCTATATAAATCTTTATAGAGATTAACTATTCTCTAAAGAGAAAATAACTCTTCGTTCTTAGTTTTATTTTCTCTCATTAATCACTAAACACTGAACTATTTATTAATCAATATTCAATATTCACTCAATACTGAACACTCCTATTTATTTTCTTTAACACGCCAAACAGAATAAACTCTTTATAATTTCACTTTATATGTCAGACGTTTGTTCCCGCTAGTATGTTGAACATTTAAATGACAGAGAATGTTATAGAAAACCTAAGAAGAAATGTGACAGAAAATTAGTTATGTGATTGGTTATCTACTTAGCTCGCGCATGTGCAGTTCAATCTTGTACACGCTAAAATCAGAAGAGTTGCACTACTGTATATACTGTGCCGAAAGTGTGTGCGAGAGAGAAAGATATACGAGTGATATATGTCCATATGTCGACGACGTATTTAAATATATCGGTGAATTTATTGTAAGAAAATTATTAGGACATGTTTGTCACATTTGTGCAACTTTTGTCATTGCAAAATCGACTGACTCAATTTTAATTACTGTCAAAAACAAAGATAATTTAATTTTTCTTTCGGATGATGTCATAAAAATAACACAATGCTCCAAAGCAGTTATTCGATCAAATTATAATATAATTCGCACTAGAAAAAATATTGAGACAATTGTGACTATGAAAGTATTTAACGATATTTGTCATTCAGTGTTTAATGACAGTGCAATGATAGAACACATTTTGCAAGATGTGTTTGACAACCATAAAACGCAATTTATTAAAAGCATAATTGTAATTTACGTTAATTTGCGTTTATTCTATGAGGTTAAGTGTGCTACCGATTCAATACACAAAGATTATATTAGACGTAAGTTTACAAAATTGATTCATTTTAAACATCAATAAAAATTATTTTCTTGTGTTATAATGGTATATATTAATATTTATTTAATACATTTCACTATTACATCCCTATATAATATCATTTATGACAGTTCTTATCACCTATTGTTCTTTACATCACACTATATGTATATTGCTTGCCTATAGTATCTGTTAATTTCGACGCATGCGCAGAAAGGACGAGTATCACTCGTATATCTTTCTCTCTCGCATATACTTTGGACACACTTTTGGTGTCAATATTCCCCCTCCATGTTTATATACTCAAAGAGTACGCAGCACCAGGCGCATGTGCGTATCGTATTGAGAAGATTACGGTGGACTTTAAACGTAAGCGATTTAATTTTGCTGTATCATTACACGTATTATTTTTCTCACTTATATATAGAGACAGACAGTTACAAGCGTGAAAGTTGATAGAAGATTATATACTCACGATTTATGGAACGATTCGACATCCGACAGTGGTGTTTTGATTGACAGTGAATATCTTTCGTTTGTGTTTATCAAGAAATGCAGGAATTACGCTTCGACGGCCGAGTGGTCGTAGTGACGGGAGCGGGTGCAGGTATTCGTCTTTTTTTATATTCATTTTTACGTATATAACAACGCTTCTCTAATTTTGTTACCATATGCGAGATGAAATTAAATCATCTGATAATATAGATCACCTGATTGCATATTATTATTATTTATTATTATATCGTTTCATTAATTTTCGATTATTTTACAATTATTACTTTTTTTTATTGAATGATTTATAGACCGATGACGAAGGATTTAATGCAAATTTTTTAAATATGTAGGAACAAAATCTTGTTTATATCAAGAAATTATTTATGAAAATGCAAGTAAATAATATAAATTCTTTTTGACAGGTTTTTTTTCTATAAAAATAATAAGCAAGAATTTATTTTGATTAAATATCAACATATGTGTGTTCCATTAGAACAAGACAATATGCAATTAATATTTCAGGATTGGGGCGTGCTTATGCATTGCTGTTTGCATCTAGAGGTGCTAGCGTAATTGTAAATGATTTAGGAAGCAGCAGACATGGAGATG